>VDFB02364596.1:208970-229856 GCA_007258455.2 Sequoia sempervirens | reverse complement strand
TTTAGATAGGAAGAGACAAATATCAACTTTTTGGAGCATCCTCTACTAAAATTTGTCATAAGCAATGATTTTTTAGCATCTTTTATGAGGTATAATGGGGAGCAGTAGTTGTCAGAAGCAAAAACGTAAGAGAAAGCTTACAAAAGAAAAAATTGAAGCATATAGACAAAGAGATAGAGAAGGTCATAGGAAGAGAAGACAAGGTATGTTAAATATTGGTGAACCTAACCCCTATGGTCTTTCAAGTGAAGAGAAAATTGAAGATGTTCAAGGTGAAAATATTCAAGGTGGAAATATTCAAGGTGAAAATGTTGGAATTGAAGATGTTGAACATGATATTCAAATTGGGAATGAAAATATTGAAATTGATAATGAAAATGTTCAAGGTGAAAATGTTGGATTTGAAGATGTTGAACATGATATTGAAATTGGGCATGAAAATATTGAAATTGATAATGAAAATGTTCAAGGTGAAAATGTTGGATTTGAAGATGTTGAACATGATACTAAAATTGGGAATGAAATTATTCAAATTAATATTGAAAATTTTCAAGGTGAAAATTTTGGAAATGAATATTTTGAACATAATATTGAAGCAAGTGTAAATTATGTTTCACTAGATTACATGAGAAATTAAGAACCTTGTGTGGAAGAAAGACATATTCCAAATTCAAGACATTCAAGAACCCCTAAATGGTTACTTGAATTTGATGAGAACATTATAAACAACTTTGAAGGCAAGAGGTTAACACAAACTATTTGGTTGTGGGCTAGAAGAATTTTCAACAAATATTTTAGCGATAAGACATTGACCGAGCAATGCCAAATTTTTGTACAATTGATAAAGATGCAAAATATGAGACCTTTGCTAGCCAAATTGAAGATTCGTGTGAACAAGAAGACCGAAAAAAATTCTATTATTGTCAAAAATATTTTTAATGCTCTCATCTCTATTGGAAAAAATAACAAGGAAAAGGATAAGAGAGTTGCTCGGAGAGTCATTACAACCGCCCTAGTAAGCCATAATTGAAAAAGGCTCGCTTTATGAGACAAACTTGTATTGATTTTGACATAAATCATAAAACTTTGGATAGGGCACTCACAAGAAGAGAAATAATAGATGATCCTCTTCAAAATGATACATGGGATTTTGTCGGGAGGCTTCCACGTGTTGATAAGAAGCTAATCGATAATGTAAAGTAGGTAATTCAGCAATTTTGGCATGATAACTCTAGAGTATCACCCAATGCAAAGGATTTTTTTAAGTTAAGAATTGGCAATCAAGACCGTACACCACATCCTAAACATTTCTTGGAATAAATCCAAACAATTTTGTTCAAAAAATTTATTGAAACACATCCAAATATGGAAATCTCACAAAGGAATTTTGAAGGTTTGAAGCCATTTTATTGTGTGCCTCTTAAGATTCGTAATACTTGGTTGTAAATACCATGTGGAATTTTCAATGTACCATGAGCGATTATGCTATATCCATTCTACTTTGCATACTAATGAAATGTTGCAGGAGTGTGGTCCAATGCATCTTCCGAAATCATCAAGGGACTTGCTAGATCTATTTTTATGTTCTAGAGATGATGGTTGTTTTTTCTATAGAAATGATTGTTTAAATGCAAAGTGCTCACAATGTGGTGGATTTTCAAAGTTTGTTCAATGTTTTCATGAGAGTTTTGAACATGAATTTGGAAAGAAGCTAGTTGAGAAAAAGAGATATGAGATAGTCAAATATAATTTTCAGAGTGGAGGTGAAGGTTCTAAATGTGAGTTGGTTACAAAAGAATGCAATGTTGTTGATTTTATTTCAGATTTTAAGGAAAATATTTTCTACAAGTATGCAAGGCATAGTCATAGGTCTCAGTGGCTGGATCAACAATTTAGGATGTGTAAGGACTCTTTTACGATTGGCACTATTACATCAGTGCTTGATTTTGCAAAAAACTACACATTGTAAACACAAAATGAGGTACAATCTCAGTATTACAATTCCATTCAGATTATTATTTTTGTCCACATAACGTTTAGACATGCACCTAATAGTACAGAGGAGGATCAAAAGATAATCAGAGAGTATCATTTTTATATGAGTGATGATAGATCTCACTCGTTCGAGTATGTCCAACATTGTTTCAAGAATTTTTTTGAGTTCTTGCAAGAGCATGATATAGCACTGGGCCAACATCTAATTTGGTCAGATAATTGCACAGGTCAATTCAAAAATGCTCGTATTTTTTATTGGTTGAGTAGAATGCATGTAGAGCGGGGTCTACCTCATATTTGTAGTTTTTTTGAAGTTGGACATAGGAAAGGGGAGCATGTTCATGCATAAAGAGAGCTCTAGTTAAGGAGCAATTGAAGATTTTAGGCGCAAAATTCAGCGATGCATGTTCTATTATTGATTGGTGTAGTTCAGCATTGTCACAGGGAGGGACACTTGATTCAATAGTGTGTAGATTCTTTTGGTTCATTGAGGAGGGTACAGTGGGAGGAAGATTGGATTGTCATACAATCAAAGATTATTCAAAGATGCATTCATTTCAAAGCTCAAATGCAGGCACATGGACCATTTGGACACAAGAATTGGCTTGTTTTTGTCAGAGTTGTATTCAGTGTGAGTGGGATCAATGCGAGTCAAGTGAGTGGGTGGATACATGGGTTCCACAGTATCTAACTCCTTTATCTCAAACAATATCCATGAAAAATGACACAATGGAAATTTCAATTGATTACGACCTGCTTTCAGATCTACTACAGCCAGGACATGTTTTTACAATTGTTGCACTGCAGGAGGATGAAGAGAGATCAAATTATTGGTTGGATCGATGTGTGCGGGTAAAGCATAAGCTAACACAACTGATGGAAGATGATGATGGTTTCGTGTATCCTACAGGTTCAGTTGTGGTTGCAGGAACTTGGTTGTGAACATACATAATTAGAAAGAATGTCATACCTGCACTTGAAGACTACGAGAAACACAAAACCATTCTCATGTATTCGCACCTTGTTATAGTAACAAATGTTAAGTTGCTGAAGCATCATGCCAGACCAAAGACAAAACAACTATGGACACTTAGTAATGTTGATCATGAAGCAATATTGGATACTCTTAAGCAAAGAGATGACCCTTCGGGCACACTTGAATAGCATTTTCAAGAATGAAAGGTACAATGCTTATGTTCATTATGATTAAGTTCATTAGTGTTCTTTATTTAATATTGATATTTTATATACTATTGCAATGCAGGTGTCTTTAATAGTGATATTTTGTATGCACTTTTATGATATTTTTAGCAAGATTGATCATGGACCTACTGCAACAATAGCCAGCCCTGATCCTTTCGGAGAGGTATGCGATAGATTAGAACAATATAGATTGGTTATTCTAAGCATCTTTTATAGTTTGCATCACCAATTCATCATCATTCAGGTTGTTTAGATTAATATAGATTTGTTAGTCTAAGCATCTTTTCTATTGTGACAATATAGATTTCTCATTTTCCCACTTTTGTGATATTCCAAGCACAATTGATCATGGACTTGCTGCAACAATAGCCAGCTCTAATCCTTTTGGAGAGGTATGTGATAGATTACAACAATATAGATTAGTTATTTTAAGCGTCTTTTATAGTTTGCATTACCAACTCATCATATTTTGTGTCATTTAGAATAATATAGATTGGTTATTATAAACATCTTTTATAGTTTGCATCACCAATTCATCATCATTCAAGTTGTTTAGATTAATATAGATTTGTTAGTCTAAGCATCTTTTCTATTGTGACAAAATAGATTTCTCATTTTCCCACTTTTGTGATATTCCTAGCACAATTGATCATGGATCTGCTGCAACAATAGCTAGCTCTAATCCTTTCAAAGAGGTATGTGACAAATTACAACAATATAGATTGGTTATTCTAAGCATATTTTATAGTTTGCATTACCATCTCATCATATTTTGTGTCATTTAGAATAATAAAGATTGGTTATTCTAAGCTACCTTGATGGTTTTAACAGGTGCTTGTTAGTCCAGAACGTGAACATACTACTACTGTGGAAGACTGTGCCCTGAATGCCTCCAATAGGAAAATTTTGTAAAATTTGAATTTTCAAATTGGAAACAATGTAAAAAGGTCATAATTGTGTATGGGCATAATCTATACCCAGTGATTTCTTTTGAAATTTGGGTCAAATTTCTAGCATTGTATAAAGGGTATGTTTAAAATGTAAAGGGGTCTATATTTTGGAAACTCATAGGTTGAATTAGTCATACAGGTGTATGCTTTGTTATTGTTATTGGGACAATTCTGTAATAACATTTTGTACTTAATCGAGCTACAACCGAAGGTTTTCTTTCTAGTTCTTTCCTGTCAGTATGCTAGTTTGAACCAAGTTTTGTAATATCTCCTATTTTTATATAATAAGTTATAGTGGCTTGCCACTTTTTCTCCTCAAATCCAACTTGGGTGCAACTTCATTTTTAGCAACTTTCATAAGGTTTTTAAGAAAATCAATGTTTTCAACCTTTCCACACCCTATAAATTCATCAAACACATCTATTAGGACTTGCACAAGCTTGATCCAACCTTAAATCTTGTTGCCCCCACGTTTCATTGACAATAGCAAGTTGTAACCACCATTTTTCACCTAATTTCACTCATTTTTTCCATGCATGGCAACTCACCAACTCAAGTACAGACATTTCCAGCTCTCTAAACTCACATAGTCACCTTATACGGTCCTAATAAAATCTACCATGGCCATACTATCTAGCTACATACCGTAAAATAGATGGTATGGTGTTTTAGCACTTTGGACTCTTAAGGGAAATCATCGGTCCAATGTACCTTAGAGTGATTTGGCATATTTGGGTGTAAAAGAGGACCATCCCTAGCATAAACGTACCCATTCGGATGTGTTAAAATAGTTTTTTTGGTCATACGAGTTGAATAAAAATTGCACCACTTTGCAACTTTACACTGCTTGCATCTGACAACTTTTCCCTCAGCTGAAAACTTGCCACCACAAGAAAATGCCTCCGAGATAGCAAAAACTGAGAGAGGTTATTTTAGATGGGCCAAACACGATACCATAGCCTCAAATGGAGAGTCTGTAAATGTCACAGTTTCTGAGAAATAGCCCTTCAAAGATTGCTATCTTTTAGCACTTTAGACTCTTAAGGGAAATCATCCGTCCAATGTAGCTCAAAGTGATTCAGCGTATTTGGGTACAAAAGAAGACCATCCCTAGTGTAAACGTACCCATCTGGATGTGTTGGAACAATTTTTTTTGGTCGTACAAGTTGCTAAATGAAAGTTGCACCACTTTGCAACTTTACACTGCTTGCATCTGACAACTTTTCCCTCAGCTGAAAACTTATCACCACGAGAAAATTCCTCTGAGATAGCAAAAATCGAGAGAGGTTATTGTAGATGGGCCAAACATGATCCCATAGCCTCAAATGGAGAGTCTATAAACGTAACAATTTTTCTGAGAAATAGACCTTCAAAGATTGTTTCCTTTTAGCACTTTGGACTCTTAAGGGAAATCGTCGGTCCAATGTAGCTCAGAGTGATTTGACGTATTTGGGTGTAAAAGAGGACCACCCCTAGCATAAACCTACCCATCCAAACATGTTGGAATAGTTCGTTTGGTCATATGAGTTGTTGAATGAAAGTTGCACCACTTTGCAACTTTACACTGCTTGCATCTAACAACTTTTCCCTCAATTGGAAACTTGCCACCACAGGAAAATGCCTCCGAGATAGCAAAAACCAAGAGAGGTTATTGTAGAGGGGCCCAACACGATCCCATAGCCTCAAAAAAAATGTTTGTAGGCATCGCAGTTTCTAAGAAATAGTTCGTCAAAGATTACTACCTTTTTGCACTTTGGACTCTTAAGGGATTTCACTGATTGAACGTAGCTCGAACTACTTCGGCCAATTTGGGCATGAAAGGGGACCCTACCTAACCTAAATGTAACCATTTGGATGTGATGAAATAGTCGGTTAGGTCATACGAGTTGTAGAACAAGATTTATTTATGTAGTTACAAGTAGTTTTTCAGCCTCCAACTAAACTCCAACGCTGATTTTCGTGTGAAAAAAAAGTCATGAGACCATAGCTTGTTGCTTTCTTTTTAATGGAAACTAGTGGGCAGCAAAGTTAACTTCTTCATAGATTTAGCGCTTGAGATTGCAAGAAGACATCAAAATGGCTAGTGTACTAAATAAATTATTATGATTTCTAAAGAATGTTGATAACTCTACTCAATTGGCTTCTTTTTTCAAAATCATACAAATTGAACCTTAGCATCAATAGACTTTGTATATCAAGCTACCACAATTCAAGTTTCAACGATGAATATTTATCATGTATGTTTTAAATGACATTCAAGTTTATGGTGGTTTTGTTGTTTATGTGATGTTATGTGATATTTGAATCCTATTTCATGCTTCTATGATGCATATATATATTTTTTATTTTTACATGTTTTTTTACTAACAAACCCAAAACGAATCAAACTACCTCCAAAAAAAATTTAGCCAAATTGGCAAACCAAACCCCTGAACCTGAACAGGTAACTTAATTTGTAAGTCAATTATTGGGAGTTGGTCAGTTTTTTGTGTGGGGGAGAGTCTTAAAAAGGGTTGAGGAATTCATTTTGGGGATTGATGAATGTAATTTTTTGAAGAATCAATAAGATCATATTGAGTTACTTTGCAAAAACTGTGGTTTCTACAAAAAAAATTATGTTTTCTCCATTGTTTGACCACGACACAACAAGTAAACGGCTGCATAGCATGTGGTATGGGGGGGAAGTAGGCCTAAGACCCGTTTAAAGTTGGTTTGAGTGCTTTCTTTTCATTTTTTGTGAGTTTTGTGCCAAGTTTTCTCAAGGCGGGTAGTGAACCCAGATTTTGCATTTTTGAGTAAATTATGAATTATTGAAGCCCTCCAGCTACTGTACCTTTCATGTGGCTCGGTGGAGAGGATGTGTACAATATAATTTGAATGTGTGAAGGTCCATTTAAGAAAGGGGAAATTATTTGTGAGTCTTGGAGTTGTTGTCCTAAGAAAATCATTGCTTAAATTGCATGAAAATGAAGCTTTTAGCCTAGGGTTTGTTAAAATCAAAGAGTGGGGGAATCTCTTTAATGTTTAAGAATATTGGGGTCATAATAGAGGTTCTTGAGTTGGTGGAATGGTCAAGGGAGTCGTGCAAGTGGGACTTTCAATAAACCTTATGCATTTGCATGGTAAACAAACGGTTTCATGTGACATCCTACTAAAGGACCTATAGGTGTAGAATAATCTTAGAATTTGTTGTTTTATAACACAACTCCAGTTTTTTTGGGGTGTTCTTGTGAATATCAAGTGTTTAAAGGGCACTCACTTTGTGAAAGAGGGCTAATTCACTAGCCTAGGACAGGGGTATGTTATTGGTTCTCAAATTTGGTCCAAAGGAGGCAAGGGTAGTTTTCACATATGTTTTCACCCCCACTCTACATCAATCCATAGCTTGTTTGAAAGCACTTGTTTTAGGCTTTTATCCATAATAAAAATTTAGTGAAGTGTTTGATAAAAAGCTTTGGTACACATGTATGAAAAATGTGGTGGCATAGACAAGGCAGTGAAATGTTTAAAAAAATGCCTCAAAGAAATGTGGTCTCATAAAATTACATGACAAGTAAATGCAATTGATAGTTGCTCCTAGTTATTAGTTATGTAACGTGAAGTAATTGCATAAATGCTTAGGTTGAATTTGTAAAAACTATATTGTAATAGAAATTTTTTCATCTATCAACATCTAGTTCTTAGTTATGCAATGTGAAGTAATGATTTAAGTTTGAAATATGTGCAATGCAATGTAATCAGCGATATGAATATAAACTACATAATACAACCATTCTTTTTTATTCTCTTGTACATTGATATTTAACCATTGCTCGCTTGATTAAATTTTCAAAGAGTTTAATCATGCACATGATGAAGAAATTAAATTTTGATTGTCAACTTCTATATATCAAATTATCCAATAATCTTGAGTGTATCTCCATATACAAAAATGGCATCAATGCCAACTCAAGCAATTTTTTACAAAATATGGCATATGCCATCTCGATGTCTATTCAAAATTTACATGCCAAAATGTCTATCTCATCCTAAACTACTGGTGGATCATCAAAATGGAGCCTCTTTGCAGCACTCGTTGGCTCTGAAGGTAGCTACACAAGAAAAATTCAAACCACAATTGAGATTAGTTATACTATATGATTTAAAATCGAATAATTAACATCAAAATCAATATACATTGAATTATAATTGAACTATAAAATTTTAATCTTGATTACCTGAAATATTCGTCTCTTCAAAGGGTCAGGAGTCCTAGAATATGCCCCTCTCAAAGAACCAACCAAACCAACTTTTGTAATGTCAATCTATATATGTGAACAAAAACATAAAATGTATCCAAGTTAGCATACAATTGTCAGTAATAGGAACATATAAATACCAAACACAAAATGAAATTTAAACACATACCTCTTTAGGCTGATTTTTTATTTATCTCCTTTAGGTGTTTCAACACCTCCTCCTTGAGGTGTTTCAACACCTACTCCTTCAGGTGTTTCAACACCTACTCCTTCAGGTGTTCCAATACATACTCCTTCAGGCATTGTGGCATTTGTCAACAATGACGTATAGCTCATAACTGCCTATACATAAAAATGACAAGTACATATGAAACTACCAATCTATGTTGATGTATGCATAATCAATATAAGATCTTAAAAAACTTAATTCAATCGAATTTGAGTTCAATTACCTTCCCCTTATCTAACATTGCACTTCCATAATCTGGACAAGGTTGCACCTTGCTCGCACTTGTCAACAACGACGTATAGCTCATAACTGCCTGTACATAAAAATGACAAGTACATATGAAACTACCAATCTATAGAGTTTCATGAAATTTTTTCTATAGATTCTAAATATATTTTTTTCAAAAATTCTGGAATCAAATTGCACTTCTTTTTCCATCTCCCTCAAAAACTAGTTTTTTTCATAAAACAACATTTTTAAAAAGTGACACTCACCGTATAATGCATAAATTTTTTTCCATGAACGATAAAATTCTAATTCTTTTGAATTTAGATTTGCAACTCTAATATCTAGTGCTTCCACTTGGTTAGATAGTTTTTTATTGAATATTTTTTCTTTAATCAAGTTTTGAATTCAAACCAATTATAATTCAAACATAGTGTGACCGTATAACGCGTAACTTTTTCTGTATATATCAAAATTCAATTTTTTTCTTTGTTGGATCAAGGACTTCAATATCTGGTGCACTAATATTTTTAATTTTTTTTTAATAATCACTACTTTTCCACATGTGTAGAACGAGAGCTTGATTTTAGTGAAAAACCTACATTCATGAAATAAAAATTAATATAATAATCAAATTAAATTTATTTAAAATTATACTTTTGGGAAGCTTATAATAAGGACTACATACTTGCAAAAATAAATTTTAAATGAATTCATTTGATCCCCCAAAAGGTAAATCAAAAGTGGTTTTTTATCAACATTTTGATAGGTGTAAAGGAGACTTTGTTATAGGTATGGTTTAAAACTAGCGGGGTTCTATCCAAGGGGGTTTGATTTAAGGTAGTTTGACCAAACCCTCTTCAATTTGAATTCTTTAAATGGAACTTTTCAAGGCTTAAATCATTATATTTTCTAAAAATATATGATTTTAGCAAAAAATAGTTCCTCCCAGAAATTGTAAACCACTATTGTGGCAGCACCGCTTCCATAATCTGGACAAGGCTGCACCTCGCTCACACTAGGTATTTCCTACAAGAGGAAAATAAGATAAACATATAAGTTATTATATAATTTCATTAATGAAAATTCAAATGAAAAGCTAGTATATAATAAAAAAATGTAAACGAGTGAGTGCAAAAATATATACTATGTGCATGTCGAGGCCAAATGAAATGGCCCTAAGGGTGCTATCAGTCACCTGTGCAAAATCCTCCTTAAACATCAACTGTTAAATAGACCATGTAAATAAATATTAGTACATTATACTATCTCTTATTAATATTCATTTAAAAACAAATGCAAGTTATGAATTTACAACTTAAATCTTACCTGTGTCACTATTCCAATGTCCCCCTCTCTAGGCGGAGAGGACTTTGTAGGGTGAGCTCCACTCGCCTGTGTCTAATCTATAATGTCCACATCATGGAGGTCATAATCAGAAGTGTCCAAGGGATGCCTGACGGGCTGTACAAGTGGACCCAAGCATATCTTGCGGCACATGGAGCAAGTATGTGGCACACAAATATGTGGACCTAACAAGGATGACGCAGCAGCACCCGAGCCATCACCAACATCACCAGAATGTGGCTGAGCTACTGTAGAAGCATGAGAAACCAAAAGACCACTCAAAGAGTGAATAGCCTAGATAGTCTGTGTGGTTGCATCCTACATAATATTTGGATGATATACTAGAGGTGGCGGAGGAAGGGGAGGAGGGGGAACATATGGGCGCGGGACTACTCTAACTACCCCTAGTCTATCCTGGGGCATACCTCCACCAACACTCTAGAAGGGTTTAATGTCAAAGTAATTGACATGATGCCCTAACACAAACTCAACATATAATTTTTTAGTAAAGTAAAATGGTAAATCACAATTGTTGTTTGGTGGTTTATCAAAACCCATACACCAACGATCCTAAAAGTTATCTACAATGTCCCTATATGCGTGCACCATTTTATAGAAAGTTTTGGTTTATTAACATTAACCAGAAAACCAATGTAGGGGTTAACAAATAAAGAGGCTATTTGGGCTTTGGTTATTTTGAGATCTTTCACATCATCATAAGACAATCCACATGCATAATATTCCCTCATATCTTCTCGCCACGAATGAAAGGAATTATGTTGGGTGGAGAGGGATTCTATATTTTTAATTATTTCTTTCAATGTGATTGACATTTTAGATAATCGAGGGATTCTCATATAAACTTCAGAAATGCCCCTCACTTGCTGCAATTTTTCACCAAATAATTCTTCAATTGATAGTTGTGGGGGTGGTGGAGCGTTTTACATTTGTGCATTTTCATTCTCAACTGGTGGATCATTTGAAATTTGTACATTTTCATTCTCAGCAACCATAATGCCTGATTAAAGTTAAAAACTAATTAATCTAATTGAAATTAGACAATATAAATAAAAATATTGTAAAAATACCCTAGTTTTAAAAAAAACCAAAAAAAAACCTACTTTTAACAAAAATCTATAAAATTCTCTAATTTTTAATACAAATACATAAACAACACTATTTTTAAATCAAAATCCATAAAAACATTCATTTTTAATCAAAATCCATTCTAAACTCAATTTTTTCATAAAAATTCAATCAAAAACCCTATTTTGAAAAAAAAATCCATAAAAAACTAACTAAAATTATACAAATCTAATTCAAAATTCAATCAACGCAAAGAAAAATCTAAAATCTAACCTTTTCAAAACAGATATCGGATAAATCGGATATCTTTTATGCGAGAACCTTCTCACTATGCGCTCATGACCTGTTTGTGAATGTGTAAAATGATTTTAATAGGCCCGAAATATGTGTATATATATTTTCCTCAAATCAGATATCTGATTTGGATCAGATATCCAATAATCCAATTCGGATATCCAATATGGAAATCTTGGTTTGGGCATTGCTTTGGAGTTGTGTACTGACACCCAAGCCACAAAAAAGTCAACTTGGTATTTTCACATTTTTGGGTTGATGAAAAATGTAATTTTTTCCCCATTGCCACTTTTTGGCCCATCATGATCCTACACATACCCATCTATAAAAGTAGTTTAAATTATAAAAATTGGATTATAATAAATAATAATTATAGTATTGTTGATGTGATTGTTAATCTCACAACACAAATAGAATTCTGACAATAGAACCTATCCCTATGAAATATTTTAAATTCAAATAGAATTTAAAGTGTCAAGGCTTTGATTGTCAAGTCTTGATGTACTAGGTTCACTCACAGTTCATTGTATTTTGTTGTTACTCACAAAGGGACTTACGTAGGCCATTTACTGACATGAACTTAACATATTAATGTTTCATGAGATACCTTGATTGATTTGCTCAAGTTTATTACTTATTTGAAAAGATCAAAAAAAAATTGAAAAAGTTATTTCTAAATTATTTGATAAAAGTTGTTTGCTATCAAAAGTAATTTAACTTTTCTTAATATTTCTTTCTTATCTTATTACTTTATGTGCATGTTCTTCTCCATCATCTGATCAATTTTTTCTCACTAAACCTAGTGAATTGATTTTCAATAGCACTTTCAAAATTACATTTAAATTCTTTCAATACCATTTTTGCATCATAAACCACAACATGATCACAAATATGACCTATCAATTGCTCTACTAGAGAAACATCCTCAAATATTAAATCCACAATCTTCTTCCTAAGATTTTTAATTTTTTCTTCACACTCTCAAATCAAGTCTCTTTCGAACCTCAGTTATTTTATCCATATCTTTATTTGTAATATGGTTTTAGTTTTTACTATCCTTTATTGTAGTAAAAAGCTACCATCTAGATTTTCCATGGTTTGCATTTTGGATAGTTATATATCACTCTATTCCAACCTTTCTTTGCACTTATCCTTGAATTTAATGACCTTCTCTTTCCAATTTAGCATGTCATTCCAATTTGTATTGACCAATTTTATTGTATCTATAGTATCATAAATTGTCACCCTTGACCATTTCACACTATGTTTTTCCCCCCCTTAAATTATTGGACCTAATTGAATACCTAATTTCCTAAATTATGCATTTCATGACCCATTTAAATAATTACTAACAAATTGAAAGCATAAAAAAATGCATTTATCTAATTCTTTTCCCTTGACACCTTAATTTCTAAAAATTAGGTTTGGGACACATACACCATAGGGAAATTAGTCCCCCTATTCTGGCTGACTCCAAATTCAAATATGTCAGTGTCAAAACTCTATCATTTGCAATTCAACTTTCCAATGTCAGCTATTAGGATTAAATTTATCAGAAGATACAATAATTACATATTAAATACCTAGTTATTGCATCATGTCAAATCGAACAAGAATCATCTAGAAAACTAAGAGAAATTATTATTGTCAAGAGAAATTCAAGACCATTCAAGGGTAGATTTGTGAACATTATTACAACAATTCAAGATCCAAGCATCATGTCAAATTATATGTGAGTTTATATGTGTTTATGTTATCATTGTTTGTGAAGTCTAACCCTTTTGTAGGTCTTCAAGAAATTCAATCAATTCAAGCAAGCAAGATACAATACCTTGAGGCAATTTGTATGACTTCAGTCCTTTAAGGAAGCCATTTAAGGGTGGTGAATTGTTGTACTTTTTTTATTCATTTATCCTTTTATCATCTACATTGTCATTGCGGAAGTTGAAACACTAACACAGGGTTTGACCAAAGTAAGCCCCTAAATGGTACAACCTTTCTTGTCTCTTTGAATGTGAAATTTTTAGGTTTGAAAGAGATTGGAGGAAGTGTGAAGATAAATTATCCACTATTGCATTCAAAACCATACCTCTTGACAACTCACAAAAACTCACAAAATTATTTGACAGTGATCCAATAAATTTATAAGAGAAAACAAAAAGCTTTGATCTGGCATTAGAGGACTACGAAAAAAGATCTAAAATATCTCTACAAGGACACATACACCCTATGGTGAGTTATTCCTCCAAAAATAGGCTTGGATTTATACCACAGGTGCATAGTATCCTGCTCTATCCATTTTAGATGTCTAAATTTTTTTGTGACCTTTTGTGTTTTTTGTATTTGCATTAGGACGATAATTTGCATCATTGACCTAGTCTTTGCATTGCACTTCATCCCTAAATTTATCCTGTATTTGTTCAAGGGTTGGTTGAATTACCTTTCAAGTTGTAAGTTAATCACATATCTTGTCCAAGTCCATCAAACGCCCACAATCATATCATTTCCATCTACATTTATTAATGATAAACAAAAAAGACCTGTCAAACCCTAAAGAGTGCAAATCTCTGAAAGGGTGTTCACCATTTTCTAACATATCAGTATCTTTTCCTTTGGATAATAATTTCTTAATGCTTCTCCATTACATTAGGCTCATTCTTCTTATTATCCAGATGTCTCAATTATTTTTTCTTGAGAGACTAAGGAAAATTTGAGTGGAATGTCTTCAACTATTTTCCCTAGAACTACAAGGATTTTAATGAAATTTTATAGTTTAAAATATTTTATCTTTCAATTCTCTTTTCCCCTTTTTATCATTTTCCAACCTTGTAGACATCACATCTACATTTTCTCGAAGATCTTCAATTTCTTTCTCTTTGGTAATATTACCTAGATCAACAATTGTGATGTGATAATTTTCTAAGGTCATTTCTCATTTATTCTTTTCTACCATGGGAGTAGCTCTTTGAGAAATTGTAGCTCTTGTTGCATCTCTTCTTATAGAAAAAATCATTCATTCTTTACACTTTGGATTTAGGGTATCTTCTTCTCAAAACAAGCTTTTGAAATCCAATGGAACTATATGTATATTTTGTACAAGTTGAATCTGTATGGCCTACTAGCTAGAAACATCTATTATTTTCTTCCCCTCTTTCCTTTGTTCCATTTGTGTTTCTACATGTGTTTCTTTCTTTAGACTTTCTATCAAAGATTGATGTTGAATAGGAATATCTTCTTCATGAACTCTATTTTGAGTGAGATCTCCTTGATCTTCAAGAATGTTAATTTTTGTGATTTTTCTTAGGGACTTCTTGTTCCATGTTTATTACATCTTCTTTATTTCTCTCTTGTCTAGGCTCCATGACTATACATTCTATTCTTTCAAAAGTTACTTGGTGCTTTTGATCTATGTTGTCTCCTATATTATCCAAAATTTTCTAAGCTTTAAGATTAACTATTCCCTCTTGAGATTCCAAGTGTTGTTGATTTTCATTTTTCTCTCCTTGATGGGTGTTTCTTGCACTTGTTCATCAATCACTTCTTTATTCACCTCTTGAGATGAAGTATTTTAAAAAGAATATGATTAGGTGTGACCACCTCTACTTGTTCAATATGAACATTAGGAGGGAATTAATTATTCACTTGAAGAATTTCAATGGGATATATTATGCTTATCTCAGGGAATGGGGTAGAATTTGTTGCTTGTGTTTCAAGAAAGGGATCCAATATCTATATTTTTCATGCTTCTTCATCATTTGATAAATAAATAACTTCAAATAATGAGAGCTTGGAGGCCTCATTGGTTTCCTTATCTTTTTTTAATTCTCCCACTTCTTTCTTAACCTTTATTATATTCTGGACCTCAAATCTAGAAAAAGAGAACCCTAGGTCCTATGCGTAGAAACTAGGATTCAAATTTTATGTGTGTGTTGTGGGTCTTTTTCTAATGTTTCATTTAGATGGTGATCAATAAGGTATATAGACTGACTTTCAACCATGTAGGTGAGCTAATCAAACATGGATCTCTATCTTATTGAGTCTTGGGATGGGTTGGAAATGATTTTCCTTGATTAACTTAATTAGACTATGTACCCTACTATGAAAATTATAATAATCCAACAATTAATAGACTAACTAAGTGAATTCCAAACAAATCTAGGAAGTGCAAAGGAAGTTGTACCTATCCAAAAAAATTGGATTCAATATGCATAGGAGGAATTATACGCCCAAAGGCATATGGGTCCTTGTAGGGGTGTCCTGTTCTATTTTTGCAATCCTTTGATGGTAGATCTGAGACTCTCATTTTTTCTTGCAGACTTTTCAAATCATTTCCAGATAATTTGGTAGGTGATTTTTCATAATTTGAGAAGGATTAGGGCTTTGAATGCAACAATGAATAATTTTTATTCAAGCTTTCTTCAATCCTCTTTAAACCTAAAACTTGCACATTCAAGGAGAAGGAAAATGTTGGGATATTTAGGGGCTTACCTTAGTCAAACCCCATGTAATTGTTTCCAGTTCCACAATGGCAATGCCAATGATAAAATGGTAATGGATAGAAAGGAATGATGAAATCACAAGCTGTTGCAACTCACCACCCTTCAATGGCTTCCTTGAAGGATTGAATTCATACACATCACTTCAATGTCCCAGATCTTGCTTGACTGCTTGAGTGCTTTGGAGACCTAAAATATTGTTAGCATTCACAAAATAATGATAACATGAACATATATGAACTCACATAATATTTGACATGATGTTTGGATCTTGAATTTTTGTAATGAATCTCTAAAATGCTGATATTGACAATAATTTTTGCTCATAAATTTTAGCATGAATTTGGATACTTCATTACTAGATATTAGTGAGGAAATATTCACACCATTAATAAGTTTACTTAGGAGTTAGTTTCCTAGGTGGAATTCTAGAAACTAGTATTTAATGGAACCATATCTCATTAATAGGCATGTAGTCATCTAAGCATTTAATATTTCTCTCATGCATTTATAATTATGCATTAAACATTTAATGTTTGTAACTAAGGTGGTTATCCAACTACCTCTCTCCTTTCCTATATAAGGAAGGCTCTTGTACATTTTTAAATCATCTCATGATTTCTATCTCAATATATTCAAGATCATCATTTGATCAAGTTGTCTTCTTGCTCATGTTGTAGCACTTTCTTATTCATGTGGATGGTATTTTTTGTAGTTGATCCTTTGAAGTGTGGACAACTTCATTTGGGTCATTGTTCATATTTCCAACATGGTATCAGAGCATAGGCCATAGAAGATCCATCTCATATCAGGAAGTTGAGCTGAGGAGACTATCGAAGGCTAAAGGGTTTTCTTGAAGGGCTAGTTGTTCTCAGCCTGGAGGAAATTGATTTCTAAGGCACTTTGGGTCAGATCTAACCCTACCATTGTGTTCAAAAGGTCTGAAAACCTTAGGAATTCCTACCCATTTGTCAAAATTCAACTTTGTCATTTGAAGGCCATTAGACATTTTTTGTAGTGATATTGGAAGGGCATCGTATGAATTGTACAAGTCATAGGAAAAATTTTCCTCCCCCTTGTTGCCAAAAAAATCCACTCTCTAGTCGGCATCATATAAAATACTTCATATTTTAAGGTAAACTTAATTTTTTGGTTATTTTTCAAAAAAATGGATGACTATCTTAAATTTGACAGCCAAATGACCGTCATGGAAGCCCTATCATGTCTTAATTAGGCAGTTTTCTTAAAATCGTCATAACTTTTGACTTGGGTATCAGATTTTCACAAACAAGATATCGTTGGAAAGATAGTTCTAAGAAATTTCCATTGGTGCAAGAATTTTTATTAGATTTTATTACTATAATATTTTATCATAGCTTGAAGTCAGTGTTTCCTTTTGGACTCCCAAGCTCGTATATTTTCACTAGTTTGTTAGATTTTGGAGATTCTAGTGGCATTGAAAAGGTGATTCATAGCTCTATCATTTTTTACATATCATTTTCTCATATTCATCCCTAGGTACATTCTATTGAGTTTTTGTAATTTGGGGAATTTACTTGATAACTTGGACATACTACAATTTGGAGAAATTCTATTTGCATTGGGAGGCTTCATTTTCAGTTATGCATCATATTTGGGAGTTTCTATTTGATATTGAAGGTCAATGTCTTTGTAATCTTAGAGATATATCATAGTTCATTATGGGGTTTGCATATTATCCTTTTATGATTATCTTGCAAAAGGGAAACTACAAACAATTGAGAGATAGCATCATAAACCATCTCCAATCACTTGAATTGTTGCCACACTTGTATGGTATTGTTCCCCATCCAAATAAAGGTATCCAAAAAATTTCTTGGAGTTGTAGAAGGTATGATGTCTTAGAGGTTATTGTTATGCATGTTGTTGGTGATGTTTTGAAAGCTATTGATCATTGTCATTGTCCTCATGCTCTTTGGACTAAGATTTGGGAGCTATATGGAGATTTTGATACTCCACCATTCCCTAATTATCATAATTCAGAATGTCATATACCTCTTCATTCTTCATATAGGATACCCTATGATTATATTACTATGTAGGAGCTTATAGATTTGGAATGCTTTGATGAGGTTGTCAAGGGTTCTATAGATGCTTCTTCTCCATCAGAGATAGATGATGTACCTTCACCTTTAGTAATTCCTTGTCTATAGTCATTGATTGAGGCTTCCATAATTTCTATTTATCAGGACATATTCAGTTTTCCAGACTTGGAATCACAAGATGGGTTTGTTTTAGGTATTACATACTTAGATACTTCTATAGGTTTGGAGGAAATTCTTGAGAGGATATCTCTCTATGCAAATTCTACTTTGGAGGGTGTTCTTGGGTCTCCACATTCCATTGTCTTGACCTTGATTGGGGATCCTAATCTTGGTGAGACCACCTTGAAGGCACTTGATTCCTTCTTAGAGATTTCATATATGAGGCTTCTTCCCTCATGTTCCTTCATGGAGTTGGAGTTTCTTCAACATCTACCATTGGATTTGCTTCTTCTTAGCAAGAGACATGTGGTTTGTCGTCACTAGACACTCTTTTGGCTTCAAACTTCTTTTAGTGGTTTTGAGGACACTTCATTTAGGGGGAAATCTAGTCTCCATGTATTCCTTCAATGGAGATCGATCATTGAATTGTCTTTGGATCTTGTTCAACATCAATTTTTGCATAGTCCTGATTTGATTGTGGCATCTTCAATTTCCTTGGGCAAGGAGAAACATGAGCCATTTTCAGAGACATCATCAACATACACATTCATATTTCCTTCTTTCAATTCCTATTTGGAATGGGAAGCATCCCTTTTTTTGTACTTGGTTTTGTTCCTTCTGAAAGGGAGACAAGTTGTTTGTCGACATTGGATCATGTCTTGTCTTTAGGCACTTAACATTTTTGCAAGTGATTATACATTGTGGGGGAGCTATATAGTCTCTCTATTTCCCTCTTATGGGGGGGCTATTTAATATATAGCACTTTGTGATGGATGTAGCTCTTGGGGGTTCTTGATGTTGAGACCTCCATACATCACTTCCATTACTTGTACATGATTAGCATTAGATTTTGCATTATATCTCTTTTTTGGAGAGGATTTTTTCCCCATGAGGTTTTCTCCGTTTCTCTATTTGTAAGAGATTGCATTTTCATTTCTACATGGGTACCTAACATGGCCTCATAGTTGGGACCCATCATTGCATAATTCGCATCATAACTACACTCCCAAGTTGATTGCACTTGTAGGCCAATTGGGATATTTCCTAACTAGATATTAGTGAGGACCTATTCACATCATTAATAAGTTTACTTAGGAG
Organism: Sequoia sempervirens; assembly: GCA_007258455.2. Taxonomy (NCBI): domain Eukaryota; kingdom Viridiplantae; phylum Streptophyta; class Pinopsida; order Cupressales; family Cupressaceae; genus Sequoia; species Sequoia sempervirens. The sequence goes on along the minus strand of VDFB02364596.1, from coordinate 210,452 downwards.
TTATTTTCCTAGGTGGCATTCTAGAAACTAGTATTTAATGGGACCATATCTCATTAATAGCCATGTAGTTATCTAGGCATTTAATATTTCTCTCATGCATTAGATATTTAATGTTTGTAACTAAGGTGGTCATCCAAGTACCTCTCTCCTTTCCTATATAAGGAAGGTTCTTAAATTACATTTTTAAATAATCTCATGAGTTCTGTCTCAATATATTCAAGATCATGATTTGATCAAGTTGTCTTCTTGCTCATGTTGCAACACTTTCTTATTCATGTGGATGGTATTATGTGTGGTTGATCCTTTGAAGTGTGGCCAACTTCATTTGGGTTATTATTTATATTTCTAAGAATAAATTCTCCAACTTGCTAGATATTTTTTGTTAGATTTCAAATGATGCAATAACTAGGTATTTATAGGCATTTATTCAATTTCCCACAAATTAAATTCCAAAATTTGCAATATGAATTTCAATTAATGTTAAAATGTCGACACTGACATATCCAAAATTTATCCTTGAAAAAATAGGAGGAATCATACATTCTAGGGTGAATGGGTCTTGGCCCTATTTTCCAAGACATTAAATGTCGATGGAAAAGTGTTAATTAGATGCATATATTCAATGCTTGCAATTTCTTAGAAAATGGTGCAAATGGCCCCAAAAATGTATAATTTACGGAAATAGATGTTCAATTAGGCTCAATAATTTAGGGGGAGCAAAACATAGTGTGAAATTTTCAAGGGTGACAATTTTCAATGTTACGGGACCTTTTATGTGGATTTCACATTTTTCCCCCTAATTTTATAGGGTTGTCACTCATAATCAATCCTTAATAAATCATTTCTTTTTCTTTTTGTGGTGGTTTCTAGACTCAATAGGAGCTAAAGAAGATGGGAAAAAATGCTCATTAATATATAATTGTGTAGGAGCCTCAAATATACTCTTACCCAAATGCCTCTTGCAATGCTTGTTCAATAGTTGGAATAACAACCTTATCCCATGGCAGAGTTACCCATCAATTGATGTCTCTTGGTGATCTAATCAAATTAACAGGATAGCTCTTACCCATATGATTCAAATTTATGTATGCTTTGGCAACAATTATTTCTTCTAGTGAAGTCATTTCCTTCCCCAGTTCTTTTGACTTTTCTCCTTCAACTTATTTAGCCTTTTGTACCTTTCTCTTATTCACTAAATAATAAAAAAAAAACACATCATCGTTGCTTATCCTTTCTCCATTATTAGTATTATCCTTAGGGTATGTGAGGGCTACACCTTTCAATTTTAGTGCTTGAGCACACCAGTTCAACCATACCTTACATCTATTTGTATTTATAAATTTCTTCAATTGAAGTATCCTGTGGTTGAGACCAATTTGGGTCTGGTAGGCGTTGATGAAAATTTTTATTGCCTTCATATCTAGGATGTATATTTTCATCATCATCCTTGATCTGTGGAGGTGCCACATGAGTACCCAAGTT
>VDFB02364596.1:171106-208870 GCA_007258455.2 Sequoia sempervirens | reverse complement strand
TTTAATGTTGTGTTTTTTTTTGTGTTTTTAGTTGGAGTACTTTGTTTGGCAATTTGAAAATATGAGTGTGGTTAGAGAGTCAATGTGACAAGCACATCTAGTATACAGATTAATAAGTTCAATGGCTTTAGGTACAAGCTAATGAAGCTAAATATAGAGGATCTCTTGGATGAAAGAGATCAATGGAGGGCTATGATAAAAAAGTAAAGGCATATTGGGCTATCGAATGAAGAATAGAAGAATCTTGACAAAAATAATTGAGGAAAAATATCACTATCTTTCCAATTTCATCCTTTTGAACATGTCTCTCATGAGACTATGGCATATTGTCTATGGAGAAGAATAGGTGAAATGTACCAAACTAAGAGTCTTTTTAATATATTGAATTTAAAATATAAATTATATTCCTTCAAAATGAAGGAAGGAGACTCTATAGCTAGTCACTAAAATTATTTTAATATTTTTTTGATTCATTTAGGAAGTATAAATTCTAAGCTTGATGATTATAAATGTATTTTGTTTCTTTTCTCTTTATCTTTATCTTGAGAGAACATAATAGTTATAATTGATGATGGTATTGTTGAGATTAAGGTTGATGCCTTTGTTGCTACTTTTTCAACAAATAATGAAGTAAACATCCATGAGCAAGGGTTATGAGGTTGAACTACATGTTTGAGGTTTCAACCCAATTAAAAATGTGGTAAGGAAAATGGGGATAAAGAAAGTTCTAGGCCAAAATAATGTCTTAAAGCCTCTAGTAATATTAGTGTGAGAATTTGGAATCATGGAATCAAATCCATGTAAAGAAGTAATATAAATAGAATAATAATTATTTTGAACATTCCTCTGGTGATAAATTATATAATGATGAAAATAATGATTTGTTTATTTATGCTAGCATTGTTATTGATGACTGGTGGTTGATTGATTTAGGTGAACTATATCATGACTTCTTGAATGATTTTGGAGCATCCAAGGTGAAATGGCAATCCTATGTCACCAAAAATATTGTTATTTTAATTGGTTTATTTTTAATAAGGGCTTAGAGGTTAGGATAATAAATATTTTGATTTGCAACTTTGTAATTTCCCTTGGGATCAAATTGTAATTGTAATTTGGGTGGAAATAATGCATTTATGAATATTTTCTAAGGAAAAATTGGGAAAATACGCCTCTTGGGCATCTCATCCTTGGTGGGGACCACTTGGGGTGCATGTGTTTACATGTTCAATTGCATTTCTTGCATGTAATTGCATGTTTGTTAATGAAGGGTACTCCCCTTACAATCTAAAACTTACAAAAACAACAGATAATGGCACAAACAAAATGCAAGAAGGAAAGCAAATATTTTCTATTATGACTAAGATGAAAATGAAATTACAGCATTATATTTTCCATCCCATGGGCTTTTTGATTACATAAATATGCAAGTCTACAAATCAGAGCCACCATCTACTCTACTCTCGCCTGCCCTCTATAGTCCCCCTTTACATCCTTTATTTGGAAGGTGTAACCACCTTAGAATCTTCTGGAAAGTGTAACCACCCTAGAATCTTCTGGAAAGTGTAACTTCCTCAAGAAGATATTTTGAAATTTTATTAATTTCGGTATTACAACTTCGCGGGGTCATAACTTTTGATCCGTCTATCGGATTTTCTATTATAATACCTTTTTGGAAAGTTCTTGAGAAATCTTGTTGCTAAAAGTAGGGCCTAATGGCCAACTACTTTCATTTTCCACCAATTTTCAGGCCCATTTGGTGCCTTTAAGTGCCTCAAAATTGACCTTGAAGATTTTACTAGGATTTTTTGAAAATTAAAATTTTAATATCTCTCAAATGACAAATGGTATTGAAGTGATTTCTTTGCCGTTGGATTCAATTTACCATTTTGGAGGTCTGTGTAAGATTTTGTGTCCAACTGTGCATAAATGCAAACTTACAAAAATAGTAACCGTACCAAATTTAGCCTTTATTGAAAAGAAACAACATTTTTTTTGGGTGATGCAAGATTGCTCTTACACCCTGGATGTTCCTGCATCATTTGTGCCACAAGATTTGCATGTTGTTGCATGACCATATTTGGAGCCATTAGGGCCACCAAGAATCAAAGAAGGTGTCATAATTGACCAAGGTGATTGGCCAAAATTTGGGCACCCATGTGAAGGTGGTGAATGCAATGAATTATTTTATATTTTATTTTCTTATCTCTCCTCAAGTTGGGTGTGGGATTTCTTGATGGGTTTTGGAGGTTTTTTTGGGAAACCAATGGTGGTTTCTTCTCACACAATTTCTATACAATTAGGCTTGCTCATTGGGTGAGGGGGCTTTTTGAGAAGTTGTAGTTGCATACCCAAATGCTACCGAAATGAAGCTAGAATGTTGAGTTGCACTTTTTTGTGTGTGTGAAGCCCATGCTATATGTGAGCATTTGAGCTCATCTTGAGCTCCACGTTTATGTATTTCATTTTTAGATTTTGAAGTTAATGCATGTATATTTCTCTTCCATTTTATGTGTTTCAATTTTATTTTTTTCTTTCTTGCATAATATTTTGTGTGTGTTTCTGATCAAATTTGATAGGGAGAGTCTCCCTTTCCATCAGTGGTATCAGAGAAGGTTATTTTGAGTTTGTAAATAGATCGTTGAAGAGAGGTAATTTGCAGCAAGATCTGTGAGTTGTGGGTGAAGATTAAAATTCCTCCTAGAGTTGCCAATCGTGGTAGAGGTAGAGGCAGAGGAGGAGGAAGAGATCCTCCAAGAGATGAATTTAGAGCTCTAAGAAGGAAAGTTGAGGTTTTGTAGGAAGAGATTAGTAGAAGAGATGTGCTTCGAGAAGATGATAGTGAAGATGAAGCTAAAGAGGAATTTGAAGAGGAAGAACAAGATCAAATGGATCCTGGAGAAATTGGATTGTTGAGAGCTATTACACAAATTGGAAAGAATCCTAAGATGAAGGTTTCAAAATTTAGTGGAAGATTGAACCTAGAAGAGTAGATAGATTGGATTAATGACATGGAGGAATTCTTTGAGTTTGAAGAGATTGAAGACCCTCATAGGTTGTGGTTTGCAAAAATAAAACTAAAAGGGCATGCTAGTATTTTGTAGAAGGAAATTTAGCTTGAAAGAGGAAGAAGAGGGAAAGACAAAATTTCTAGATGGGATAGAATAGTAGAAAATATGAAAAGATAATTTATTCTAGTAGACTATGAGTTGGAGCTGCTAAAAATGATGCAAAGTTTGATACAAGGAACAAGAATTGTGAAAGAATGCACATAAGAATTTCACAAAGTTTTGATAAGAATGGGACACTCTGAAGCTAACAATTTTTGGCCAAACTAGACATTGAACTGAATTTTTTTAACTAAATCTTCACTTTTGGACACCTATAGTTGTTAAACCATGAGGAATTTGAAGATGATGCGAACTAGTAATTTGTGACATTTTGTCTGTAGATTCTAAATATATATTTTTAAAAACATTTTGAATCAGATTGCATTTCTTTTTCCATCTCCTTTGAAAACTAGTTTTTATCAATAAACACCATTTTTAAGGAGTGATGCTAACAAGTTCATTTGGTTTCATAGTGTTTTATTGAATATTTTTTCCTTAATCAAGTTTCAAAGACAAACCAATTACAATTCAGATATAGGTTGACCATATACAATATAACTTTTTTTGTATGTATCAAAAATTCATTTTTTCTTTATTGGATCAAGGACATCAATACCTAGCCCAAGCATATTTTTCAAAAATTTATTTTGATAATCTACTATTTTTCCACATGTGCAGAACAAAGAGCTTGATTTTCAGTGAAAAACCTATGTTTAATTAAACTAAAAAAAATACATAATACAACTAAAACATATTAAAATTATATTCGATGGATAACTCGTTTCAAGGACTACCATCATCCAGTTGGGTTTGTGAAGTCTCCTCCATTTTCATCCTCAACTTGAGCTTTGAAGGGAAAAAACTTGCAAAAAATTGGTGGAAGAGGGGGAGAAGGGAAAAAAAGGGGGGGTTCAAGCGAACCCCAATTCGAGCGAACCCCCTTGACCTTTTCAAGCAAAGGGGGGTTCGGTTGAACCCCCCTTATTTTTGAATTTTCCATTTGTTTTCTTAAAAAAATGTGTCATAAAATGGTTCGAGCGAACCCAACATGAAAAGGGGGGTTTTCTCGAACTAGGGGTTTGAGCAAACCCTCTTATGGGTTCATGTGAACCCCCTAGTTTGTGTGAACCCCTTAAAACCCAATTTTTTTTATTGTGGGAGAATTTTTACAATTTTCCTTCCTCATCAAAATTGTAAACCAATATTATGGGTTTACCCATTGAATAGAAAATTTGAGAGCAAACAAAGAGGAAGAGGTCATGGCGAAAGAAGTGGAGGAAGAAATTATGAGGGAAATTGGAAAAATCAGAAGTTTTAAGACCAAGGAAGCAGAAAAAATTAGAAATTGAAAAATTATTACCCTCCCAGAGATCAAAATCCAAGAGGTAGAGGAAGATTGGGTAGAGGATTCAAAAGAGGTGGCTTTCATGGAAACTTTTTTTTGATGTGGAGAAGAGGGACATAAAGCATATGAATGCCCTCATAATCAAGAAAGAACCAAAAGAAGATCAAAAAATCAGAATAGAGCAACAAACATCAATGAGGTGGATGCACACTCATCACATTCAGAAGAAGCAAAAGGAGGTGAAGTCCTAATGACAAGAAGAGTATTGTTAAATGGGGAAAAAAAACTAGCTCAAAGAAAGAGATTATTCAAGACAAGATGCAAATGTGAAGGGAAGGCTTGTAATGTCATAATAGATAGTGGAAGCACAAATAACTTGGTATTTGAAGAAATGGTGAGAAAATTGAAGCTAGAGAGGAAGAAGCACCTGAAATTGTACTAGATAGCATGGGTAAAAGACAATCAAAAGATTTTGGTCCACAAATAATGTTTGGTAAAATTTAAAATAGGAGGTTATTTTGATGAAGTGTGATATAATTCCTATAGATGCATGTCATATTTTGTTAGGAAGGCCTTGGCAGTATGATAGGAAGGAAATGCATGATGGTTGTGTTAATACCTATACAATAAGTAAGGATGGAGTAAAACATAAATTGAAGCATTTGAAAGAAGACTTGGTTCAAGTTTGTGGTAATGTAAGAGTTTATTTAGTCCAGATGCAAGTAAATTATTAGATGGCATGAGATATGAGAACCTTTTTTCTTTGATTCATAAGACTAATTGTGAAAATGTGGAAGATGTTCTTGTTGGCAATCAAGAGTGCACCCTTTAGGCAAGTTACACTTGTCTATCCTGCTACAACATGGAAACACTCTCTGATTTTTGGGTAAACCAATTGGTGAGAGTAAATCTCTAGAGTGGGTTGGTTCCCTGCTAACTAATCACCTAATCTAGGTACCTTTAGGGGAAAGGGGAGTAGGAAGAAAACTGGAAATCAACACCTACAACTTTAAGATGATCAACTAAATATGGAGATTCTAATGACACTTAACTCTCAACACTTCTTTCTCAAAAAATCAACTCTCACAATTCACCTTAATGCATTTGGCTCATTAGTATTTTGCATAAAGACTCCTTGAAAGCAAAATAAAATATGCAACCTGAACTTATTGCAAAACTTGACAATCACCCATAATAACAAGACTAAGAAGGATTCACTATTATGAATCACAAAAAAATCTAACTATTACTGTGAGATCATGACAAGAAAGAGAAAAGGAGAAATTTGCTACTTTTATTGCAAGTGAAGGAATAAGACATCAAAATCTGATTCAAAATGAGTTTACAAAACTCTCAAAGTGAATAAGAGAGCAAGAAACTAAAAAATTATGAACCCTGAGAAAATCAAATTTCTTAGATTTATAGCCAAGATGTGACCCTGAAGTGCCAAAAATAGGAAAATCAGGTTCACTACTTCTCCAAAAATCAACTCATTCTGCAATTTCAAGCTTCCTCAAAAAGCTTGAAAATTAGCCTCCAAACAACTCCAAAAGCTATCAAAAAGCTGGAAACTCTCCACCACTCAAAAGTTGATCCAAAAAGGCCTCAAAATAAGGTACTAATTGTTGGAAATCGAAATTAGAAACTTCAGTTTGGCATCTTCTTTTTTAATTCGCCCAAGACTAAATTCGAGAATAGAAAGTTCTGATATGAACTGAAGTGCATCATTAAACTGCATTTAAACATTAACAAACACCAAGGTAATTTATAGAAACATTAGCATTAGTGTTGTTTTACAATCATATTTAGTTTCTGAATCACAAATAAAAAGCTTGTTTACACTTGATTTTTACAACTCACCTCTAGTTATTTTGATTTTTCTTCAATCTGATCTCAAATCCTTTCTAATTTTTTTCCTTTTGATCTCCAATTATTTTTATTTTTTGCATTTAATTTTGCAAAAAATAAAACACTATGTATGATTCTCCTTTACATATTTTATTTTTTATATAAAAAATCATAAAAAAATCTATGCCCATCAGCCACTTAGGCAAAAAAAATCGATGACCCTAAGCCATCACTTGATCTCAAGGACAATTAGCATAAAATTTTTCTAAGGCATAATGAAGGGAAAATAGGGATAACCCTATTGAGGGCCATGTGCATTGTGTATGATTTTCTTTTGACTTGATTCTCCATTAAATTCAAAGTAAAATTAAAAAGCCATAGGCTTGATTCGGCCTAGGAAATATGAAGTGTTGGCAAGGCATTGAAAAATAAGATTTATGTGATTAAAATCACATTGGTCAAAAATAGGGTAAAAACCCTAACACAAAAATGACCTCCAAACAATTCCTTGCTTGTCATTTCATCGGCCCCTTGGTGAAGAATGAAGCTCTACGTGTGTGCGCCGCCATGGGGAGATTAGGGTTTGATATTTAAGCCTCCATTCGAGCTCCTCTCCTTTGATTCCTTGATGCATTCGATACTTGGCCTTGGTGGTAAGTCTTTGATTGTGTTTTTGTTCATTTTTTGGCTTCGTTTGATGAGAAGTATGGCCTTAAAGGCTGTGTCCACCACTGTATTTTAATGCATTTTTGGTGTTTCTGTGGCGTCAACGTTTCCTACCATACACATGGCCACCAATGGAGATTTTGTTTGAACATTTCATGAAGCTCTGGCCTCGGGGTTTATTGAACTCCTCCACATTGACATTGAAGGTAAGCTTGCTCTTCTCCATTTTACTAGCATTCCCCTCTTAAATAAAGCTTACTTAAGCTTTCTCTTGCAATTTTTTTTTGGCTTGGCCATTGTTTTAGCCACAGCCATACCGTGTGTTCTCTTTTTTTGTAGAATGAAAAAACTCATTTTGGGCTCAACCCATGTAATGTGAATGATGCCATTGTTAAATGCAAACATCTTTGAATGGAAAGACCTTCATTTAATAGGTTTTTAAAACCCTCATGGTTGTGGGCCTGTTGCTTTTATTCCTCCATTTTGAAAACATTAAACTAGGGTTCGAACCCTTGTCATCCTCTTTTGCATTTGCATTTGATTCTAAAACCCTAGATGGGTACCATGTGACTCATGAAAGCAAAACATTTAGCTTACATGAAAGCAAAACATTTGAATTACATGAAAACACAAAGGAAATCACAACATCAAGTGACCACTTCCAAAGGCTTGCAAAGATAACAAATCAAGGGAATGCTAGAGGAAAGTCCAACTAGAACCAATTGCCAAAATCATAGATCAACATTAAATCGCCATAAGAGGTGCCAACAACAATGAAATTCCAAGCTTACCAAATGAGACTGCAAAATCAATCAACAATAAATATCCAAGGGCACCTATCACCAATACCAATAAATTTGTCATGAGGCATATATGCAACATTGAATAACTGTAAGGAGGCTAAAAAGACAACATCAAGGAACAACCGCCTCAAGAACATAAGACACAACCGCCTCCAGATACACACAAAATCAAACACAAGGGAAGCTATGGGAGAGTGTCATCACACAGTCCTACAAGGGTTATCCTGACTGTCTTTCTCTAGGCACCGCCCCCATCTATGGTTATCCTAACAGCCTCTCTAGGCACCGGCCCCATAGGGTGACTCGTGTGGAACCATTAACCTCTCGTGAAGATGAGGCAACAATCTTGCCAACCACGGCCTTCTCATCCCACCTTTAGTCTATGAAAGACCTAACAGGTGGACGAGGCATCCATAGTTATCTTATTAATGTTTAACCACCCACCCATTAATTAATTAGGTTATCACTTGTTACTCTAACTCTAACGTGGGTTATCCGTACAACCCCTTTGTGCGTTGGCGCCCACGTAGAGCCACTCTACCTAGAAACCCAAACATAACATCAAAATTTGAAGGGGTTGTACCAACAAGGACACTGAATCACAAAATAGAACAACCGCGAGGAAAAACCATCTCGCCCAAAGTCATATGAATCAACTCCTATAAAAACAGTACAACCCAAATGTAAACTCAAGATTACAACTATAGTCAATTAGGGACAAGTATCAAATTAAAATATCATAATTACAATATCATTTCCCTAACAAAGAAATGTCAACAATAATAAGATCTCAAAGAACTATTATCATTCCATAAATAATGAGTCAACAAGTGAGAGGCAACATCATCAAGTTCACAAAAGACTAGAGTCAGGCCACAATTTACAAATCAACAAGTGATGACATAACAGTGAGATCTTCATCACAAGTAAAAACCAACTTATTTGACTCACAACATCAAAATCTTCCCAAGAACCAAATGGTTTAAATAAGCTTTCTTCCAAAATCAATAACTCATAACCATCACAATACCAAAATCCACCACAATAGCCATCAACAAAGTCAATCAACAATACATCATGATTATATCTCAACAAGCAATCTCAACAAACATTAAATTTTACTTTTTCAAACAAACTCACATTTTCAAGTAAACCTAAAGACATCCCTTCAAAGGTCACATCAAACAAAATTATAGGATTATTACATAATCATTATCTACAAGATGGCTTTCCCAAGCATTAGGAAGACTTTATCATATCACTAAGAATGGTGAGATTGAATAAAGCTCACAAATATTCTCACCAAAATTCAACACAACACTTCACACAATAAATCCAAAGAAGAAGCTAAGAATTGCATAATGAATCTACAAGGCATCTTATCTCAAATTCCTAAATAATGCTATTGATATCAAAGGATACAAAATAAGTTTACATTGAAATTCATTCCAAGCTTCCTAAATATTCTTTATCTATAACCTTGCATGCAATTGGATCAAAATTCATATAAAGGATATATAACTCTTTAACGCCAGCAATTTCATTTTGAAATCTCTAACTTTTTCTTAGGCTATAATCGTCTGAATTAAGAAATGCTATCATGCCACTTTTATGCCAAACTATAGTTTCCTTCATATTGCAAGATGGGACGGTCAAGATTCGGTTAAATAATTAACAGTCGTTCTGAGAGGTGTGAACCATTTCTAACATTTAAACAGGTATGATGTTCTAGTGGAGAATATTGGTGATGCTAAATGAAACAACTAATAACAGTAGGATTTCACTATAAACGAGTACTATGAGACTTAATTTTGAATCAAGGAAATTGATATGGGTGCCTTGCTTGGTGAGGGAAGTATCATCTACAGGAAGATTGAAAGGTACAAGCCAAGTGAATGCATAGGCAAATAATAGGAAGATTAACCATGCAAATTGTTTGATACGGTACCTTCAATGCATATGGTGCATTAACAAAAGATAAGACATGAGAGTTGCTCGATAATATGTCCAACAAAGACGTTATCTCACGGTTTGCGATTGCCTTGGTTAGACATGACTACAAAATGGGAAAGCATAGATGGGCACACAAACTATTTAATAAAAAATCTTGTAAGAAATGTGGATCTTATGGACACCATGAACATAACCTTCTAGCAACCTGCGCCACAATGGGAGCTTTGAAATAGTGTATGCACATACATCAGAGTATAAATGATTAAGGAATGTATATCAATCTAGTTGAAAATGCTCTGCTATTAATGTGCACAAAATGTGAAGGTAGAGCAAGGGTTGTGAACTGTTTGACAAAATGCCATAAAGAATCGTGACCACCTCGAATGTCATGTTTGTTGTTGGACGTACTTAAAATGGGTCTATTGAAAATGTTTTGATGAAATCTCAGGAAAATGTAAATTGCAGGAGCAAAGAAGAATTCCACTACCTTTAACAACATCCTCTCTGTAGGTTTTCGAAGTATATATATATCTATCTCAGAGAAGATTTTGTTATGTGACCGGCAGGCGGAATGATTAAGGGAAGGTGAGACTAATTGAAAAGAGATAATCTAACGATTGAGGGAAAACATAGATATGGCAGCGGATTGTTTGACAGAATGCCGCCAGGAAATGTGATCACAAAAAATGCAATGCTTATAGGTCATGCACAAAATGGATTGACGAATGGGTCAAAATAAAGTTAGGCTTTTTCCTTTTATATAGTATACGCAATTACAAGTTTTGAATGACAGTTATATTATATATATATTCTTCGAACTAAATATAAATGAATACCAAGCGCAATAAATATAAACACTGAATCCATCTCATAGTGCATACATTAAATTCGGGTAAAACAAAGGAACACCCATCGAAGAAAGAGGATAGAGGAATACTGTTAGATGTTGTGCATGTAAAAAGTAAAAGCAAAGACAAGGCACGAACCATTTAATATTTTTCATGTTTCACATACTTACAATGTAGGAACACAGGCAAGGCGTGTGATCTGTTTGATTAAAAGCATAAAGAAGAGTGGTCTCATTTGGCACAATGGAGAAGAGGCGGGCAAGTGAACTATTGATTGAATGCCTCAAGGAAACTTAACCTCAGCAATAACAATGAGTGTAGGATAAGCACAAAATGGATTTGTTTAAGAGATTCACAAGTTCCTGACAGAGCTTAGTCAAGTCATCATAAATACTTTTATATATATATATATATATATGTGTGTGTGTGTGTCAAGACATACCTGTCAATATGTGGAATCAGAGAAACAACGCAAAAAAGAAAGAGAGATATCACTAGTAAAAGGGTCCCTTTGTCACCAGGCTCAAGCCTATATTCGTATAAGTTGCTCTCCTCCAATGTTGACTCCCCCCTCTCATTGAGGTGACGTATCCTTAGAATTTTTTGCATACAGTTAGAAAGTGTTGTCAGATAGCACCAGACCCTCCTCCTAGCAGTGACTAAGATGTTCAATCCAACAAATAAAACAGACGCCCACCACTTTTACACGAGGATGCTTTTTGCATGGATTCATTTTCTCCATACTTAGCTTCTCTGATTTCATTTAATTGATAGGAGATCACCCAATATGTGATACCAAGGTCCCCAAGAGAAATAATATTGGCATAGACATGTACGCACAGAGTGGAAGCATAAACCCATCTCTACATGAGGAAATCACACTCGCTAACAGGGAAGCAAGATAAGACCCCCGCATACCACACTCGAATCCCATCCTCCCCCCAACCGTTCGACCCAAATCTTCCGGAAAAGAAAAACACCCTTCCAGATCCTTCCCAAATCCATTTTCATGCAATGCAGTTATTTCCCCCCCAACTCGCTTAGTGGAATCTGAATTATATGCCCATGATCAGCGTTCTTAACTCAAACGCCCATGACACCACATTTTACTTATTAATTTAATACTTTAATTTAATATATTTACTTTAATATTCATTTAAATCATAAACACTAAATTTATTAATGTCAAGTGAATATTTTAATTTATATATAAACTTTTATTTATTTATCATAATACCTCAAGCTCAAATTGAACAAATCAATTTAACCACATACCATTCAAAACTTGACAACACAAACGAGTTGGTAACAACACAAGGACCACACCGACCGAGGGGCACTACATCCTCGCCCCCAAGGACTCGACTTACTCCTGGAAGTCGCAAGACTATAGAAATGTACGCAAACGAAAACAACATCAATTCCAACAATATCATAATGACAATCAAATAACAAAAGACACCACAACAAAACAATAGTCAAAACATGAAAACCATACCGACAAGGCAACAAGGTGGGGATACTCATCCTCATCGAGGATGATGGCGATGATGGCAAGGTTGGGGTCCCTTCTTGTCAACTTCATGTTTCTACTTCATACCCATTGGGATTTATGAGGCTCGCCCAGTCCTGACAATGCAAGTGGAGTCAAGGCTTAGTACCTGCAATCCTACATAAAAGCAAACGTTGTGTACTACATATATATCAAATATCAAGCACACCGTGAGAGGAATTCACAGCATAGTAGGGCACTCGCAAGCGAGTGATGCTACATCGTCCCTCTCACCAAGACTCCAAATAGTAACCACATCATAGCAATCACTAATCAACAACACAATAAACATAGTACAAGTCTATCTTAACCATTTTAATCCAATCACATTATACTCAAATCAATACTTCTAATGCCATGTAATACATTTTGCTACGTCAAATTGTCACATTTTCACAAAACACTACATAATTATGCATTCAAGACAATCATCTTTCATTAAATATTCATCATTTTCACACAGGATATTCTACTTCATTCATTATTCAACACCCAATCTCACAACATATGCAACACAAAATCATAATTTTATGTTTTTCAGAAGCATAAACACAATTTAACACCTCAAAAGTATGAAATTTCAAGTTAAAACACACACTCATTGCATGCACATTCAAATACACTTCACAAGGAACACACCACAAGGTGACACAAAGGTAACACAAGGGTAACTCAAGGGTCCAAAAATGCATTTCCAGTAGGAAGAATATCGGTGCATTGCACACTACACCGAGGGTCCTATCCTCTCCTCTGGTTTTCTGCACCTTTGGACCAACACCACTTAGAGACAAACTCGGGTTATTAAGTGTAGATGACACATACGAAATGACACAACCTCAAGAGTATGAGCATCTAGGTCAACGTAATGGGCTCAAAGTGCCCAGTGTATGAACCTGGCTCTGATACTATGTGTAATTCCCCGCCATGCAACCCCAAAGGAAACAATAACAACTAACATTTATAGCACAATTTAAAAAAAAAAAAAAAACTAACATGTAACATATTATTAACATACAACATTTGAAATGAAATAACATATAACAAATCCCTTGGGGTTGCGTGGCGGGGCATTACATGATCACTTGCTTGAGTCTTCATGGCACTTATGATGCACTCATTTGATGGATGTCTCTCTTTGCACAATTTTTGAATCTATTTCTTTTTCAATCCCTCTTTGAATGCTTGAGGGATAGCATGTCGGGTCTCAACCCTTGTGGGAGCCTGTTTTACACCACATGTTTTATGATATTCAAACTAGATCAACAACATGACTTGTCCTATACCCGCATATGGAAACAAATAATGTTAGATTAAAGCAATATATTATTATGATGTTTCCTCCTTGGATTTGTCACACTTCTTGTTCTTTCTCAATTGTTTCAATGTATCACTAGCAACATTCTACATTATTGTTGATGATTCATATAGGAATGTTCATAATCGAAGCTCTAACAAATTTTAACATATCTTGTAGGTCTACTAGGATTTTGGGGGCAAAGGATGGTGTACCATTCCAGAATCAACTGAAGACAACAGGCAATGATGATTATGTTTCTTCTTATGTGATTTCTCATTTCTTTAATCTTCAGTAGTGTAGCATGCTCCTTTTGATACACTGTCTCAGCTACTCCCAAAACTTGTGTGGGACACTTTGTTCTTATTATCCAATGAATACAATTACAACATCTATGAAATACTTGTTCAATTCTATACTTTTTCCTTTTACAAAATGATCTTTGAAACACCGTGAATGAATATCAGAATGAAAGCATTTCTTTTACATTCCATACAATACTTAATGCTACAATTGATAATAAGCAACTAAACACATTGCATTTTAAAATCCCACAATAAAATCAAACACTTGTAATGATTAAACATCTGTAGAGGTAAATTGAAACTTTTCACCTTAAAATGAATCTTGAATAAACCAACTCTGTCAAATTGAGTTGTGGTGAAAATTTGATAACAGTTCTTATGGAGATTGTAGATTTGTTGCAAGAGTTTGAAGAGATTATTTTAGATAATGTACCTAAGGGGATGCCACTTATAAGGAATAAAAATCAAATTTATCTAATACTGGGAGCAAGTTTTCCTAACAAAGCAGCACATAAAATTTCTCCAACAAAGAGTGAAAAGTTAAACAAGCAAGTTCAAGAATTGTTGTAGAAAGGTTTTTTTAGAGAGAGTCTAAGTCCATGTGCAGTGCCTCTTGTTTTGGCAATAATAAAAGGGGGAGATTAGAGGATGTGCACAGATCCAAGGGCTATAAAAAATATCACCATCAAATACAAATTTCCATTACCAAGAATGGATGATATCGTGGATTGTTTGAGTGGGGCTAACTACTTCACCAAGATTTATTTGAAGAGTGGTTACCATCAAATCCAAATTAGAGAAGGTGATGAGTAGAAGATAGTGTTCAAGACCAAAGAAGGTTTGTATGAATGGTTATTCATGCCTTTTGGACTAACCAATGCTCATAGTACATTTATGAGATTGATGAATGAAGTATTGAAAGAGTTTTTGGGCAGATTTGTTATTGTTTATCGAGATGACATATTGATATTTAGTAAGACATTAGAAGAAAATTTGATGCATATCAGATTTGTTTTTAAAAATTTGAGAGAAGAGAAGTTGCTCATTAACTTGAAGAACTGTAGATTTATGAAGAGGGAGTTGGTATACTTGGGGTTTGTTGTTTCAGGTGAGGGACTAAAGATGGATCCAGAAAAGGTGAGAGCTATTTTAGAATGGCCTACACCTGGAACTGCTACCGAGGTGAAATCATTTCATGGTTTGGCAAGTTTCTATAGGAATTTTATTAGAGGTTTCAGTAGTATTTGTGCACCACTAACTAATACCATGAGAGGGGACAAAAGATATTTCAGATGGACTATAGGGCAGCAAGAAGTTTTGATTTTTTGAAGGCCAAAGTGATGGAGTAGCTTGTTTTAACACTTTCATATTTCAACAAGGTATTCTAAGTTGATTGTGATGCAAGTGGTAATGTGATTGGAGCTAGAATAAGTCAAGAAGGTAAAAAAATTGCTTACTTTAGTGAGAAGTTAAATGATGCAAAAAGAAAATTATATTCAGTGTATGATCAAGAATTTTATGCTATTGTGAAAGCATTGAAAAAGTGGAGACACTATCTTTTGCCTAAGGAGTTTGTTTTGTTTACTAATCATCAAGCACTTCAAAATTTGAGTAGTCAAGGGAAGGTAAATTAGAGGCACATAAAATGGGTAGAGTTCTTGTAAAGTTACACTTTTGTTTTGAAACATAGAAGTGGTAAGTCGAACAGAGTTGCAGATGCTTTGTGTAGAAGGAAAGGTTTGTTGATTGAAATGTAGGTTGAGGTTGTTAGATTCAATGAGTTGATGGAGTTGTATGAAGAGGATCCAAATTTTGGAGAGGCTTGCAAGTCTTGCAAAGATCCTATTACTGTTGATAGAACCAAGTGGTTTGATTATTTAATCCAAGATGGTATGTTGTTCAAAGGTAATAAGTTATGTATTCCTAGAAGTTCAATGAGATGAATTTGATTAAGGAAAAACATAGTGGAAGACTTGTAGGAAATTTCAGTTTTGATAAAACCATAGCACTTGTGGGAGAGAAATATTATTGGCCTAAGTTACAGTAAGATATTGGAAAACATGTGCAAGATTGTAGAGTTTTTAGGTGGCTAAAGGAAATAGTCAAAACACAGGTTTATATCAGCCTTTATCGATACCTGAGAGGCCATGGGAAGAGATTAGTATGGACTTTATTTTGGGTTTTCCAATGACCCAAAGGGGATATGATTCAATATATGTGGTGGTAGATAGATTTTCCAAAATGGATCACTTCATTCCATGTAAAAAAGACTAATGATGTTGTACATGTTGTAGAGTTGTTGTTTAGGGAGATAGTGAGGCTACATGGTCTTCCAAAGAGCATTTTTTCATATAGAGATAAAAAGTTTGTGAGATACTTTTGGAGGACATTATGGAAGAAGATAAGGACTGATTTGAATTTTTTCTCAGCCTGCCATCCTCAAACAAATGGCTAAATAGAGGTGGTGAATAGGAGGTTGGGTAATTTGTTGAGATGCCTAGTTGGAGACAAGCCTAAGGGGTGGGGTTTGATTCCACCTCAAGTAGAATTTGCATATAATAAATCAGTGAATAGAAGTATTGGTAAGTCACAATTCCAAATTATTTATTGAAGCAGCCCAAGAGTTACTTTAGATCTGAAAAAGATTGACGTCTGATAACAAAAGTGTAGAAGTAGCGAACTTTGTTGATCACATAAATAACATACATGAAGAGGTAAAAAAATACATCAATAAAATGAATTTTCAGTACAAGTCCAAGGCTGATTTGAAGATCATACATAAGGAGTTTTAGGTCAATGATGAGGTAATGGTACATTTGGGGAAAGAAATATTTCCATTTGGTACTTATAACAAGTTAAAAATGAAGAAGTTTGGGCCTTGCAAAATTGTGAGTAGGCATGATTCAGGTAATGCATATGAAGTAGAGTTTCCTAGTGGACTTAATATTTCACCTATATTCAATATTTTTTATCTAAAAAAGTTTCATGAAGCTGAAAGTGATGAAGGTACAACAGGTGAACCAATTCATATATCAACACCTACTTCAAAGGAGGAATTTAAGATAGAGTCGATATTGGATAACAAGGTGAGTAGGAGTACACAACATAAGCAATATATGGAGGGTGATCCCATAATAGTGGTTTACAATTTTTGGCCAAACTGGACACTGAAATTATTATTTTTAACTAAATCTTCACATTCGAGCACCTATAGCAGCTGAACTGTGAGGAATTTGAAGATGGTGCAAACTAGAGTCTCATCAAATTTTGTCTTTAGATTCTAAAAATATTTTTTCAAAATTTTTGGAATCAAATTGCACTTCTTTTTCCATCTCCCATGAAAATAGATTTTTCAGAAAACAACATTTTTAAAAAGTGACACACATTGTATAACATAACTTTTTTTCCATGAAGGATAAAATTCTAATTCTTTGAATTTAGATTTGTAACTCTGATATCTAGTGCTTCCACTTGGTTAGATAGTTTTTTATTGAATATTTTTTCCTTAATGAAGTTTCAAAGTCAAACTAATTACAATTGCACAATGCCTAACTATATAACGCATAACATTTTTTTGTATATGTCAAAATTTAATTTAATTTTTTTGTTGGATCAAGGACTTCAATATCTGGTGCACTCATATTTTTCAATTTTTTTTTTGATAATCTTCTATTTTTCCACATGTGAAGAACAAAGAAATTCATTTTCGATGAAAAACCTATGTTTAATAAAACTTAAAAACAAATACATATAATGAAACCAAAACATATTAAAATTGTATTTATTGGATAGCTTGTTCTGAGGAATACCATAATCATTTGAAATAAATTTTAAATGAATTCATTTGATCCCAAAATCTAAATCAAAAGTGATTTTTTATCAAGATTTTGATAGGTGTAAAGGAGACACATTTATAGGTATGGTTTAAAACTAAAGGTTCTATCCCAAGGGGTTTGATCTAAGGTGATTTGATCAAACCCTCTTCAATTGGAATCCTTAAAATGGAACTTTTTAAGGCTTAAATCATTATATTTTCTAAAAATATGTGATTTCAGCTAAAATTCGTTCCTCTCAGGAATTGTAAACCACTATTATGACTGCAGCCTGGAGTACTTGGTTAAATGGATTGGGAGGCCTATTGAGGAATCATCTTGGTTATCAAAATTTGAGATTAATCGACTTGGTTATCCTCTTGAGAAGTGACAAGGTCACTTTTTATTCTACCCAGGGTGTTTGATGCAAGAGCATCTAAGGTGAAATGACAATTCTGTGTCACCAAAAATATTGTTATTTTAATTGGTTTGTTTTCAATAAGGTCTTAGAGGTTAGGAGAATAAATATTTTGATTTTCAACTTTGTAATTTCCCTTGGGATGAAATTGTAATTATAATTTTGTTGGCAATTATGCATTTATGAATATTTTTTAAGGTAAAATTGGGAAAATACGGGCCCCTTGGGCGTCTCATTCTTGGTGGGGACCACTTGGGGTGCATGTGCTTGCATGTTCAATTGCATTCCTTGCATGTAATTTCATGTTTGTGTCATAAGCTTTGCATGTTGCATGACCGTATTTGGAGTCGTTGGGGCCACCGAAAATCAAAGAAGGTGTCATAATTGCTCACTAGGTGGGGGGATTTTAGAGAAGTTTTGGTTGCATACCCAAATGTTGTTGGAATGAAGCTAGAATGTTGAGTTGCATATTTTTGTAAGTGTGAAGCCAATGTTGTATGTGAGCATTTGGGCTCCATGTTTATGTATTTCATTTTCAAATTTTGAAGTTAATACATACATTGTAGATTTCTCCTCCATTTTATGTGTTTCAATTTAATTTGATGCCTTCTTGCATAGTATTTTATGTGTGTTTGTGATCAGATTTGAGAGGGAGAGTTTCCCTTTCCATCATCAAAGGAGGGTGAGCTGCAAGATCATCATGGGCCAAACAATGGTAATAGGAAAGAAATACGCATCTTTAATTAGATAAAATATATCACATCTCGAACGTACATTGCCTCTACACAAAATATATAAATTGAGGCACATTCTCATCCATTTCGTCATCACATTTTGAGATAAATTTATCTTATCAAAATAGTTACCTTTTGTACAAGAGTCTCCACATTCCAACCATCATTGATGCAAATCAAGTCTATAATAGAGTTCTTTGGTATATTTTCTTTGATTGTTTCTCTTAATTATTTGTTTGAATTACTTTGTTGACTTATATTTGAGGTTTTATTTTGATTTGAATAGAAAATTTCAATATTGTTTATCTCCATCTTGTATTTTAAATTAGAGCATTACATTCTAGAAAATTTGTTGGGAAGTTTATCCCTTATCTAACTATATTGTGTTTGTTGTGCCTTGTATTACTTTCTGACTAAGAGATTTTTTGTAGGTTCTTGCTTTCTTTTAAGTGGATTCAAGGATCAATTTTTAATAGAAGCTTCTAGGGGTGAAATTTAGTCCATGCTCACATATAGAGTATCTAACAAAAAAAATTTGACTTTTAATACTCAATGGTTTTCTCACATCAAATTTTTGTGTTTCTTTGTACGGTTCCCTAAAGTTTACCTGTACATAATTTCCTACCATTGACAATACATTATTTTTATGGTTTTATATTATATAATGTGTATGCATTTAAGTTTTACATACACTTGAAGGTATATATAATTAGAGATAGGAAAATTTATGTGTTGTAGGCATATATTTACCATAAATATCATTATCTACTCATCTACTATACACCAAACCATAAGTTTTTAATGATTTTACTACTAAAACTATTTAATATATTCATTTTAGATCTATGAATTTATCATGCCTAACATTTCCTTAAGTTCCATTTTTTTATCTTATATTTTCACAAGGTGTAGGGTGATCCCACAATATTGGTTTACACTCTCTAGGAGATCCTGATTTTTGCTATTCAATCATATATTTTTAGAAAATATAATGATTTAAGCCTTGAAAAGTTTCATTTAAAGGATTCCAACTAAAGAGTATTTTTTCAAACCACCCTAGATCAAACCCCCTTAGATAGAACTCCACTAGTTTTAAACCATACCTATAATGGAGTCTCCTTTACACCTATCAAAATGCTGATAAAAAAACCACTTTTGATTTACCTTTTGGGGGATCATATGAATTCATTCAAAAAAAAAAAATTGTATGTATGTATTCCTTATTTTAAGCTTCCCAAAAAGTATAATTTTAAATAAATTTTATTTTATTTTTTATATTTATTTTTTATTTCTTGTGAATGTAAGTTTTTCATTGAAAATCAAGCTTTATGTTCTAAACATGTGGAAAAAGAGAATATTATAAAAAAAATATATGAAAAATATCTATGCACTAGATATTGATGTCCATGATCCAACAAAAAAAAAAAAATTGGATTTCGATACATACAAAAAAAGTTGTGTTCGTAAGTAAACCCATGTCTGAATTGTAACTAGTCTGACTTCAAAACTTAATTAAGAAAAAAATATTCAATAAACCACTATGAAACCAATTGCATGTGCTAGACATCATAGTTATAAATCTAAACTAGAAAAAAATAGAATTTTATCCTTCATAGAAAAAATGTTGTGTTAGCAAGTACATGTCACTCTTTAAAAATGGTGTTTACTATTAAAAAATATTTTTTGAAGGAGATAGAAAAAGAAATATATTTAGAATCTACAAAAAAAAATGTCACAAATCACTAGTTTGCATCATCTTCAAATTCCTCATGGTTTAGCAACTATAGGTGCTCGAAAGTAAAGATTTAGTTAAAAAAATCAGTTCAATGTACAATTTGGCCAAAAATTGCAAACCAGTATTGTGGGATCACCTTGCATAATATATACATAGTCATATATATCCATGAACCTATGTATATACTACATAATTGTTCCATCTAAAATTTTCCTATATCAATGGAATATCAAGATTTTTTCTTAAAATACACTCTTATAACACCTAAACCACTTATATGTCCATAGATACCATAAATTTTAAATCAAAACTACCATTATTAGGCCCCCAAACCCATGGGTTTTTATTTGTAAACCATATTTTTCTCAATTTGGAAAGCTTGTTGATAGTCTATTTGGCTCATCGTCACATTCTTGGAAATGCCAATTCTCTAGGTGAATGTAGCATTGGTTAGCACCCACCTAATTTTAAGATACTTGCCATGAATTTTGACCTATCACCATGTATCCATAGTCTTTCATAACATGCCTATATTAAGCAAGGTCATTTAATTCGTCACAAATATATCGCCACAAGAATGGATGCTTAATTATTAAGACATTATTTTATTATCACGTAGAGGTGCAAGTGTTTGACTACTTTCCAATTATCTTTTAACAATATGGGAATTACAACACCTATATTTATTTTGTACAAGGTAATATTGACTATGTGAAAGGCGTTAATGCTTAGAACCTTCTATTACATATACTTTTATATGGGTTAGTGTCCCTTACAGAGAGTTGATACAAGGAACTATACTAATTTGAGATACAAGTCACATGGTTTTTTTATATGATTGATTTTTTCTATTTTTGGCTAGCTTTTGTATGTAATTCCTTCCATGTTTCTAATAAATCTATGTTTCAAACTAATAACATGGTGGTTTTGGGTAAATGCAAGAAGATGAGTCCACTTCTAGTGGAAGTTTCAAACTTAGAAGAAAACCCAAAATCGGGTAAAACAAAACGAGATCCTATTATGCTTCGAGATACCAAGCCTAAATTTAAAATAGTATCATGTTTCATGGAAATATCTTGGGCCAAGAATTATGAAACAGGATACCAAAAATGGCATCCTATTTTTTAAAGGTATTTAATTTTTAAAAAATTCCCTATGAGCTCATTTTTACCAGAGCTCATGACAATAGAGAATGGGATCCCAAGTGCAAACAAGTATTTCCAGCCATCAAACACTTTTAGGTTGGTCTTTTTTTCTTTTTTTTCATTTTTTGATATTTTATTATTTGTATTTAGGTGTATTTTCTGTATTTTGTTTAAATTAGGCTTTTATTCTACAAATTTCTTGCAAACATATAAACCCTAGATGATGCCATTTGAAATTGAAAATTTTTCCCTACACATAAAAAAATAACCCTAAACTGAATTGAAACAAGAATATTTACCCCTCAAACAAAAAAATGAAACCTAAAATAAGAATCAATCACACTTGGAAACCACTATTGAGTCATTGGAAAACAAGTTTCAATTACTATTTAATGGTAAAATGGCTGCCATTTAATAGTATTTCCATTTGCAATTTTTTTTTTTCAATTTGATGGAAACTTTATTTTTCATTTGCATCACTTTATGTTTTAAATTTTTATACAAATATTTCAAAATTAGATTATACTTAATTTCTTTGAGAAAAAAATCTAGGTTTACCTAAGTTTATTTCATTCCATATTTAGCACTTATTATTAATTGTTTAATCTAGCCACATACAATTAGAATTTGTAGCACATGGCATCCATATGTACCCATGCACAAACACCTAATCTCTAACATATTAACATACATATAGGTTTCTATTGGTGTAATCCTTAAACCTTCTTTAGGAAAGGTTTAAAAAACTCTCAAGTAAACACAATTGATAGGTATAAAAGGTTAGACTCTAGCAACTTCACAAACATCCCACCTCCATGGTCTCATGCTCTCTTCCTCACAAAAAATTCTTTGTCTTGAACAAACCTTTAAAGCTAAAATTTGGTCAAATCAACCAATCTAATCAAACCAATCAAATTAATCAATCCAATCAACTTAACATAGCCATGAAGGATTTTATCCTAAGACTACTATAAATAAATCAAAACATAAATCTAGGGAATTATGCCATGCCAACACAAGCATGGGAATTCCAAGATAATCAAAAAGCCCCCAACAAGGATATTTTCACAAATCAATATACACAAAAGGCTAAATGAACTTCATCCATCCCTTTCATTCTTTCCATAAATCCAAGATCCATAAACCTTGTAAATGTAATAACATCCCAATTATTGAAACTTGAAGTTTAATATATACATACAAAATATCATTATTAAAGGCCATGTTAAGCTTAAAGTAAATGCACCCACATCATAAAATTAATATCAAGATCCCTATTCAATGTATGATCAAACTTTTCAACAACCATCTCAAGGTCAAAATTATCATGTTGATTCCATTAATCAAATCCAAGGATAAAAATCCTCTCAATCACCCATCAACCCCATCCAAGAGCCAAAAGTCCACCCATTTTACCCAAAAACCTTTACCTAATGGTATTTTCTTAGTGAATAAATACTTTGAAAAGCCTAATATTACCTAGCCACCTAATGATGCATTTGCATCTTTCTTTCAAAGTAAAAATATCCCATTGCAAATTAAATGTGCCAAATAATGAAATATCAAGGTTTTGGATTAGGCATTCATGAACAAGGAATACTTGAACACATCCATATTGTGCAAACCAAGGACTATAAGGTATTGGATATGAATCTATAAATAAGAAGAATAAGGATGCTACTCACATGAGCACTAGGGTAACGTCTCCCTGCATCAAAATAAATTCATCTCATCATTCTATCAAGAAAATTACTACTATCAATCCTTTCATTGACCTATCGTCTTCACCACCAACCATTTCGTTGATTCTATACCAATCCTTTCATCAACCCCATCATGAAACATAACTATTCACCTCCTTTTTCCATTACTATGGATCAATAAAATCACACACCATTCAACATCTTCCATAATGATGAATTGCTCACTACCTTCACAGGACTTAAATATCACATCTTTCTCAAAATAGGCATTAAATTAGACTAGGATACATTAGCCTATCCTAGTATCCCTCTAAATGGCTAAAATTATTTATCTCAAAAGGTCTCAATCCAAAACATTTCAAAGGCCAAAGCTCCACAAGTCTACATGGACAAAAAAATCCCCACACAAGTGTTATTAATTACCTCCTAAATGTACATTTTAAAAAATAGGATATGTAATTTAATAAAAAATGTACTATCAATTAATTATTGGTAGGGGGTTGATAGTAAACAATAATTAACCTAGAATAATAGTTCATCAAAATGTGGCTACAAAATTAGATTTCACTCACATTAACAATTATTTGTTTTTCAAAGGTAGACAAACCACATCTCATTCTCAAGGGATGATCATAAAATTCATATCATAATCTCATACCGCATTTTCTATTTATACACTTAGGTCACATAAGAGGGCTACACGCACATAGTCCACATTATTCACAATACACACCAAGTATGTATAGTCACTTTTATTTCATCAATTGGTTTGAGTGAGATTTCACATAAATATTTTATATGAAACCATTCTCTATGTAAAAACCACATAATAAATAAATCATTATCATCATAACCACAAGCAAATTTTTATATAGTCATAGTTTTATCATCCAATATGAGAATTGTGAAGATGGTTGAGGGATGTTAAATTTTACAAGTTAACATTGATGATGGAGTGTAAAATAAATAATAATAACTTTGACATTTTCCCCTTACATGCATGTGGATCCATATACTTATTTTCCCCTTATACATGGATCCATATAAATGTAGCCTCTCCATGCCACATATTAAGAGGATTTAAGAAAATGGCTTAGGACAAAATCATTCCATTAGCATGGTTTATGGACCTAGGTTCAAGATGACGTGGATTAAGGGGATTTAAGAAAATTGCTTAAGACCCATCCTAAGAGGATGTAGATGGTACAAATTGAAATCTACTCATTGGTCCCCTTAAGCCACTAATAATAGTCAAATTGATCATTCACATTTGATCAATTTGTATAATGTTAGATGCTTGAAGTTTTTACAAACTTATTAAATATCTATATAATAAAAAAATTCAATTTAGGAAAAATCATTTCATTAGCATGGTTTAAGGAGCTAGGAAAGATGACATGTGGATTAAGGAGATTTAAGAAAATAGGATTTAAGGGGAAACTTCACTATTTCTTGTAAACACTTTAAAGTACATCAAGCCACAAAATTTTACATGTCATAGACACAAATGAGCCTTACACATTTTTTCATTTGTATCATTAGGTCATTTATATCATGGATTAAGGGGATTTAAGAAAATAGCTTAAGGGGATTAAATTTACCTAGAAATTTACTGTTTGTGTATGTTTTAAGTTTATTTTATTTTTAGAATGTACATGTATTAAAATTACATAGTTAGATCTTAAATTTTGAAATTTGTATGTATGCTCAAGTTGAATGGTGTATGTATGTGTATGTATCCTAATATTTCTTTGAAACAATCATGTACGTTTAATTTAAATATTTCTTATAATTTCTCAACATGTAAAATATCTAGTTTTTAGTATTTTTATTTATAATTTATATATAGATTCTTGAAAGTTATTTTTTTAATTTTTGTATATTTATCTATTTGCAAGTTCACTAAATTATATCATGGATAACTTTGATATTGAGGATATTATTAATCCCCCACCACCACCCCATTCACCTCAATACCCTACACCTCCACCCATCCACCTCAAAACTCCACACCACCACCTCAAGGATCTGATGAGGCTTGCTTGTGAGTGCGAATCTTTGACAACATTAGATCCAAATAAGAAAAAATTAATGTTATTTGAAATGAAGCATTCATTACACCCCACTTGATGTGCTTTGCAACTTTGATGCAAATGTTGTAGATGTTATCAAGTCCATTGATGCGGACTTAGACAGTCATCGAGTATGGAGAGAGGAGAGGTGATGGTATTATTTTGATGGTCTCTCCTATAGGGAGAACCTTGACCTCAAAATCACAAAATCCCATTTAGCTTAGTATTTTATCGACCCCATTAGCAATCAACTGATTCTTGCAAAAAAAAAGAATATCTATTATGTGGTGTAGACATCAGCAAATGGCAGCCAATTTTTGGGATTAGTGGTGGATGGTATTTGATCATCCACAATATGCTAATTGTGAGTTTCCACTCTATTTTTTGAGAAAATTATATGTAGATTTTGTGTTGGAATGGGAAACCCAATTATTTTGATTTGAAAGCATTTTAGGGTGTTGGTGGTAGTATACCTCAATAGAGGTTAGGGGCACAGTTTGATCCCCAACGACCCATCCCTTCTCAACCTCTTGTTGACCATCCCTCTACTGCCATTTATGCGCCCATCCAACACCATGCAAAGGTATTCACACTAGGAGCATTGAGTGCACTTTTGGCTAACCTTAATGAGAAGACTTTTAAGATGGCAGTTGCGGTTAGTGAGCGAGACTGGGAGTTGATGATGAAGTTGGTCCTAGTAGCACCCCACCTACATCAACACCTCATTTGTGTATAAGTTGTAATCAAATATATTATGGACCTTATCAAGCTTCATCATCCTTAGCTGCATGTGGAGCAACTGAAGATATTGGTTCATTTGTTGATTTTCTATTTGTTGATGATCACCCTACATATCATCTAACATAGGTATATATGTTGAATTTATATCAAGTTTAAGCACGTGTTTTTAATGAACATATATCAAAAAAATTGTAATATTTTAAAATTAAAATTGTTTGGTGTAGATGATGGCCACAGGGACATCAACATAATTTGATCAAATTTGTTTTATGTTGACACCTGTGCAAGTCGGCCATCCATTTGGGGTATTTTGATTAATTTTTTAAATATATATTAAATAATTTTAACATGATTTTAATTTGTAATTCAACCTTGAACATGTGTTATTTATATTTATGTTGTTTCAAGGAAGTCGTCAGATCCACCACAAGGTGTGTTGAGTGCTCCCCCATTTTCGATTATCTCGCATGAGCCACTCGTATACATATTGTTTTAAAAAACTATACTTAGAATTTTGTATTTTAAATTCACTATACCAAATGTGTATGTACTTATATTAAAAATATATGTCTATGTAGGTTGACACAACCATGAGGATGGCTACTGCACACCTGATTGATCCAAACCAATTTCAGGAGTTAGATGCATTTCAGGTTTTTTAAATTTTTCTCTGTGTGTGAAAATTTATAGGTCTTTTAAATAAAGTAAAATAAAAATTGGATATATAAGTGAATATATATGTTTTAATCTAATTTGTACATGCATGTCCTTTATTTGACGTTGTAGGGCTTTGTTGGTGACATTTTTCATCCTGATGGTGCCATACCACCTACAACAACACATGCAGAGCAAGATGACAGAGGAGATGAGTAGCCTCAAATGATAATTTAAAATTTTGATTATATTTAAAGTCAATTATATTATACATTTTGAATGACTTAAAGTAAATTCCAATTGTTCATATATGTTCATGTGTTAAATTATTTTTCTTTTATAGCATGAGACAGGTCCTATAGCAAAGCATGCATAGGAGGTCATCACCGAAGACGAGCAGCCTCATAAAATAATTTTTATGGTTTTATAAATTAAATTGAATTAAATCATTTTTAAACATTTGAAATCTTATTTCAAGTTTCTTTCTCTTATACAAAGTGATTCAGATCATCCTAGTCCATGTGGAGTGAAGAGGTCTCTTGATTATAGGGATGATAGGAGTTAGATATATGCATTTTGGTATATTTCATGTTTTAGTATATTCCACAGACTCTATGTATGTTTCACTACATTACATGTACTCTTTATACATATTTTAGGATTTCAATATTTCAAGGACTTGATCTATATATGTTTCACTATTTCATGGACTCTATATGTACAAGTTTTAGTATTTCGATATAATTTCATAGACTAGATCTATATATATGTTTGAGTATTTTCATGGACTTTATATATTTTTTCATGGAATTTATTAATTTTAGTATTTATGGACTATTATTGTTAAATAGTAATTTACACATGTGTACATTTATGCATTTTAACTTGAACAAATTAGTTATCCTCATGAGACAATATTTTATCATTAAATTTTAATATTTTTATACATTATAATTTAGAGTTAAAAGATAATTTAACACTTATGTTATATAAGACATTAATAGGTCATTAATGTGAAATTAATATGAAATTAATAAGACATTCAAATATTTATACTTTACATTTATAATTAAGGGGATGACCTAAACCCTAGAATTTTGGTTGAATATAAAAAATTAGGGTGTGAATTGAATAACACGCCTCATAAAAAGGGTTTTTTATATTGAAGCTAAGTTACCAAGCACCTAATACCTTTGGGAAATGAAGGGGAAGAGTGGTTTACCCTCTACTCTAGTATATTTGGCATTGTTCACTTTCATATTCATGGATTAGGCCTCACATACCCTTGAGGCAGTTCAAGAATTCCCTTAGAACACCTTATAAAGCCTAAATAATTGTTGATATACGTTATTAAATAATTTCCCCAAATATTAATTAATTATTCAATGTCGCCCACACATAAAATAACTAACCCAATGTTACATATAAATTTACAAGTGACCCCAAATAAATATCTCATGTAGCTAAACACACCTCCTAGATGTACCACACTAAAAATTTATGTAATCTACATAATCAAATTAATCCATGTTATGCAAGGTGTATAACATCTATTCCTAACATTAGGTTTTTGCATCCTTTCCATCACCACCCAAGACGATATCATTCCAAATTTTTCATTTCACAATTACTTTCCTTCCACAAACAACATGGTAGAATATGAGACATTCAAATGTTTTCAAATAAAGGCATTATAAACTAGGGATAATTTAATGTTCCACTTGTCATATTTTTCGTTGTGTAAACGTAATAATTAAAATCACATGGGAGTTATATGTCATAACATGAAATAGCCTGAGACTCCTTATTTTAAATAGATTCAATTTTAAGTTACATATCGTTGAAGAGTGTTAGAGTTTAGTTGTTATATTTTTTAAGGTTTTTTCATAATATCATTATACAATGGTGATGTGCACAATAGAACGAAATGATATATTAGCTTGTTTGTTCTTGAGTTGACCAATAGTGTCATAGTACTTTGAAGTTTATTCATACATTAGGGGATAAAGCTAGTTGTTTTAAAGGAACATTTTGACCTCTAGCTAATCTTAATATTTACAATGAGAAAATATGCTAAATTTATTAAAAAAAAAGTGTAAAGAAAGTAAAATGAGTCAAATCTTTACAAAGATTCACCATTTGTATTAGAAAATTATTATCCTCATTTAGATAACATAAAATATCATGAGAGTATCAAGAATAGAAGGATCATGTGTCAAGAAAGAGAATAACATGTCAAAATTAAAAATCTATGCATGCATATCAACCAAGGAAAATTTTAAGAATAGTTGTGGTGATGAATTATCCAAGTGTAGGTGGGTAGGATCAAAGGTATATGTCACTATGCATGATCAAGTGTGATAAACATATGTAAAGAATATTTGATCCAAACCCCAAAAAATGAGAGTATAAATTATATATGAAAGCCCTATGAAGACCTAACATAAAATCCTAAGGTGAAACCCAAGGTTACATATAAGAAAATGTTAGGTTCAGAAAAATATAAATAAATGCATTACCTTTAAACATAAATAATATAGGAAAATTAAATAAGTGCAATTTGATCAATAAGAAAAAAATAACCTAGATTAAATTAGTTGGGTTAGTAAATGAATAGTAATAAATTAGATCTATTTAAATGAGAGGATAGACTACTTGGGTCTAGACTAATAATGGAATAATGTTACTAATGCCATTAAAAATTCATTTTCTATAGTAGATAAATTGATTATCCTTAGTTAGTTGAATATTTTAGATTCTATGTAGTCTTAAGATTTTATGTAGTTCAATCTTACACTCCTTGGGTTTAATCTTGATACACATATATTTGATTTGATGCATGAAACCAAACAATGTCGTGTGTCCAAGTGATTTTAATATATATATATAGTAAAGTTATATTTGTATTTGTTATTTTGTAGGAGAATGTGGTCAAGACAATGTTCATGAACAATTTGAGGTGATTTTAACTCAATATGAAACATGATAGGTGGGCTAACAATGAGGATTAGTGTCAAAGACAACATACAAAATCATACATGTGGGCCACATATAAAAAAAGTGGATTTGATTTTTGTCTCTTTAAAAATTGAAACATGCTCTAATGATTTCCCAAAATATATTACATACAAATTAATGTAACTTTGAATGCCTTTGTATACCATGTCACAATAAAATCGTACATAAACATGTGTCAAGTTAGCTCATAATGTCTAGTATGAAGGGGCAAGATATTTGAACTTTGAATTTGAAATTTAAAATTTATGTTTATTTCCATCTCACCTTAGGATTAAACTAGGACAATCCAAGTGGGATAGAAATGAACCTCAAGAATAAACCACCATTTCAAGACATTTAATAGTTGTGTGAAAATGTGTTTAAATCTACTATTGCATTTAGGTATTCTACGAAGGAAAATGGATCATTGTTAAGGGAAAGTGTAAAAAGGCATGTAAGGGAAAGAAAAAGCATATACAGTGTAGTCACCAATTTATTCAGATTTATATCTTTGCATAGAAATCCCCTATTGAATAGAATATCACCATTTTTTCTCCTATTGAATACAAAACTCTCTTTTCTCGCACATACACATCTATCACAAATAGTACATTAAAGCTCACAAATCATGCTGTAGTGTCGAACAATAATAGCAAAGTAGATAAATATATTGCAAAAAAATAATATAGAGCACAAACAATAATATAAAATTGTAATAGAATATTATAACATTTTAAAAAGCCTCCATCAACTACATACCCGACTCAATGGTAGTTTGCGAAATGCCTGTGGTCAGATGCCAAAAAAATGTTCATTATCTTTAAATTTAAATGTGCATGCATACTCGTAAAAGGTGGAGTTAAAGCAAAAATCATTAGAAATTAAAACAGAAAAAAGATTATGCTTAAAAATTGAGGTTATTTCCATCTTGACATAGGAATGATTCTAGAAGATAAACCACCATTTGGAAATGAATTCAAATTCAAAAAAATGGAATGTTGTTGGGAATGGACCGTTGTAGGGAGAGCGGGAAGAATAATATAAGGGTAAGAAAAAGCAGTTGCATAGGCTACCGATTTGTTTGGATTTACAACGCTGGAGAGCTCCTTTCCAGAGAAGAAATTTTGTGAAGACAAATCAGCTCTCTATTTAACAGGCTACTAGTACTGAAGACTAACTTCTCAGCAATCTGAAACACAGTCATGAGCAGCTTTGCCACTTGCACATAAATTTGTTTTGTACATCTTGTTGAAATTGATTTTTCTTCTTCTTTCTTTGGTTCTAATCTTGTTTTTGTTTTCTTTCAGATTTATTATTTTTTACAGCGTGCACGCTGCTCTGTTTATTCTGTGATTTGTTCTGTTTTGTTTGGTTTGGTTTGTTCTGTGTTTTATTTTGTTTGATGATTTCTTCTGTTTTTTATTTATTTATTCTGTTTGTTCACTTGTTCTGTTTTTTTTTTCTTGGTATTTTGATTTGTGGTAACAGAGGAAGAGGCAGAGCAAAGGAAGCAGTGACTAATGGAAGCAAAATTCTTCTTCTAGGTAATTATTTAACTTTAATTATATTATTCTTCTTTTTCAGTTTTGAGTTCCAATAATTCTCTGCATCATTATCAAATTTTCCACATAACTGGGCTGCAATGACAGACCATCTGCATGAAAAACAAGTCTTAGATATGGTTGCTCTAATAGCTTGAATTTAGGTCTGTGAGTAAAACATACCCAATACTGGGGTTGGTGATGCAATAGTCTGCCCTTCAATATCATGTATAGTAATGCCTCTGCAATGCTTTTATTGTCACCTTTCAACTGTACTTCCATGCTTGCTCATAATACATCTCCCAAGAATGTTCATCCTTCTTCACTCACTATTACACCTCATTTGACTACTACCCATTAAATAGCCCAAACGATCCAAAATGACAAAGCACTTAAAAGCCAATTATTAGGTTGCCCTTCCTTCTTATTGCTGCACTATGAATGTGAATAAACCCAGGCAATCGACAGATCCCTTGGAAGACCTCTCTAAAGAGGATCACCCAATTTCCTGGTGTTCACTTGCTATGGATGAGATATATACAGTGTTGCAGTTAATCTAGAGCCTAGACTTTAATGAAAAACACTGTTCTTCTGTCTAGGGTCGGTGGTCTGTAGGTCTGCCAAAAAATAATGTTGCTAAACCCTAGGACAAAGCCTAAGCCAATAACTATGTGTTCGAGTATATATGCTAGTACTTCTTGTCAGTATGATGTGAAAACAAGGGATAGAGGGTTCAAAACAAAAATACAGAGATGGAAACTGTGGGGGGCTTTCCACTCCCCTACCCTCGCCATCCCAGGACACTTTTTGATACCAGAAAAACACAAGAACCCCTAAAAACTACAGGCAAGCATCATGGGAAGAAATGAAAAGGCCCTGCCTCACTGTACTTTTCTCTCACAGTCCAGGAAGAGAAACAAAGATATGGGTATTAAGCAAGTAAACTAGATGTGCAGGTAGGCTTAACAGACTGAAACCCATAAGACTAATACACATCCAATGTGATCAGATCTCCACGATAAATCATGACAGTCTTATCTCTATATTATTCTTTTTCTAGGTAATTATTCTTATTTAATTTTAATTTTATTATTCTTCTTTTTTAGTTTTGAGTTCCATCAATTCTTCCCCATGACTGGGCTGCAATGACAGACCATCTACATTAAAAATAGGTCTTAGATATTATATAATTACTAATGTACCCCAAATTCTTTATATGGTTGCTCTAATACCTTGAATTTAGGTCTGTGAGTAGCACATACCCAATATTGAGGTTGGTGATGCAGCCTACATCTCTACAGAACAATTCATGCACTCATAAGATTACAAGAATCTGCCCTTCCATGCTTGCTCATAATACATGTCCCAAGAATGTTCATCCTTCTTCTTA
Organism: Sequoia sempervirens; assembly: GCA_007258455.2. NCBI lineage: Eukaryota > Viridiplantae > Streptophyta > Pinopsida > Cupressales > Cupressaceae > Sequoia > Sequoia sempervirens. The sequence continues at coordinate 176,204 of VDFB02364596.1, read as the reverse complement.
CTATTATATGATATTACTACAACTCACTTGACTGCTACACACTAAATAGCCCAAATGACAAAGCACTTAGAAGCCAATCATTAGGCTGCCCTTCCTTCTTATTGTGGCACTATGAATGCGAATAAACCCAGGCAATCAACAGATTCTCTTGAAAGACCTCTCTAAAGAGAATCACCCATTTTCCTGGTGTTCACTTGCTATGGATCAGATATATATAGTGTTGCAGATAATCTAGAGCCTGAACCTTAAATGAAAAACACTATTCTTCTGTTTAGGTCGGTGGTCTGAAGGTCTGCCAAAAATTAATGTCGCTAAGCCCTAGGACAAAGCCTAAGGAAACTAATGCATCTATGTCTATAGGCAATAACTATGCGTTCGAGTATATTTGCTAGTGCTTCTTGTCAGTATGAGGTGAAAACAAGGGATAGATGGATGGGACCTTCGCACTGCCTTACCCACATCATCCCAGGACACTTTGTGATACCAGCAAAACACAGGAACTTCTAAAGATTACAGAGGCCAGCGAGCATCATGGGAAGAAATGAAAAGGCCCTGCCTGAGTGTACATTTTTCTCACAGTCCAGGAAAATAAACAAATATATGGGCATTATGCAAGTAAACCATATGTGCAGGTAGGCTTAACAGACTGAAACCCATAGGACTTATACACATTCAATGTGATCAGATCTCCACAATAAATATGATTACCCAACCTCTAGTCTCTTGGCAGTTAGTTTGTTTCCAACTCATGACAGTCTTATCTCTATATTCATTGATCCATGGTCTTTTAGAGTCCATTTATTTTATCTTAATTTTTCTTTTCTTAGCAACTAATGTTTTGATCGGTTTTCATTTCTAATAGATTGACTGGTATTTATTTTTATGTTCCTGCAGACAAGATTCCAAGGAAAATGCTGGAAGGTAAATTTAGACTTGTAGCTTTAACTCTCCCTATTTCTTAAATTTTGAAAATTTATTTAGTGGGTACCATTGTTTTAAATCACAGACATGTTCAGTTCATTATGTTTCAATGTATTATTTATTTTAATTACTTTTAATCTACTTGTGAAATGTTGTAACTAACAATTAAGAGAATTTGTAGCTGTTATGATTGTTGGGGGGTTTATATTATACAGGGAAGCTGAAATCATTGAAGTTTGATGTGCTTAGCGAGGTTGGAAAGAATATAAAAAGAGAGACCTGGTATGTGCACGTGCTTTGTGTTTTAGACTGTTTTGACAACCATTTTCTTTGACTGCCTTTGTATTATGTGTTTCTTGCATGTTGCTCTTGGAATAGGTGGATTGTCGAGCAATTTGCCTACAAGGATCCCAAACAAAGCTAGCAGCTTTTTGGGTTAGCTTTTTTCACCATTATGGCAGGATCAAGCATAGGAGTAGATTTAGAGCAGCAAATGATGGGGTTGGTCATTTGCCATTTCTTTAGTAATATATTTGTCAATTACATTGACATAATAACTTTGTAACATGTAAAAAATACAATGTTTATTACAAAAAAGTTATTGGAAGGGGTTAAAAACCCCTTATAGGCCGAAGGGAATGGTTACTGGCCATGGCCATTCCGTAAGGTCTGGTTGTTTTTGACAGCTTAAAGAATGGTCAATAGGCCAAGGCCATTCTTTAAGGTATGTCTCTTGTGTCTCTTGCATTTTTTTTTTTTTCAAGTTCATGTTTAATTTTTATTTAAATTTTTTATTTATTTTGATAGTAACATTAAAGTTATGAATCATAATTTTATTAATAAATTTATCATTATGAATCACAATGGAAATAACATTCAAGTAACATAATGGACAATCATAAACCACCCTTATGAAAATAACATTCAAAATGGACATAATTCACACGACATAACAATACCACCATAATGACAAGCTAAATGTACTCGCCACATATTAACATTGTCCATAATACACAATCATAAATTACCCTTATGAAAACAACATTTAAACAATCGTCTCGATAATTATAAAATGTACATTTTGACCCACCACATGTTAACATTATTACAAATGACAAAATTCTTGCACATAATAAAAACACATCACTAATGATGTTGCGCTATTTGACCATCACATATAAAAAATTATTGCAAAACTATGTAAATAATTATAAAATATGACTAATGTAAATATTTAAGTTGAATATTTAAAAGTATGTAAATAATTATTTTATAAATAAAATAAAATTTATGTGTTGTGTGTTGTGTGATGTTGTTTTGTGTTTTGTGTAATGTTTTGATGTGTTGTTATGTGTGATGTCGTGTTGTGTTGCATTATATTGTGTTGTGTTGTGTTGTGGTTGTCTTAGGTCAATTAGGGGAGGCCATGCAAGCTTCCACCTTCACGTGGTTGGCCTTGTTAGTAGAGAATATTCAAATAAATATTCTTGAAGCTAAGAGAAGCTTGTTTGTAAATATTTATGTCATTTAATTATATTTATAATGTTTTATAAATTTAAGCTAGTTCATATTACATAAATGGTGAGATTCTAAAAATAAAGAAAAATATTGTTGCAAAGATGAAATTTAAATTTTTTTTTTTTTATCAAATTGAGTAGTATCCTTCTAATTGCTATAGTTATGTCATAAAACTCAATATTTTTATAAATGTCCATAATTTGGGATTTCTTCCAATGATTTTTTATAATTAAGAATGATCCTTACAAGATAACTTTTGCATATAGTTTTAATTCAAAAAAAAATCATTATACTTTGAAATTTTATTTTAAAGTCTAAGCATAGAAAAATATTTTAAAGACTGTATTGTTGGTTATTTGATTTTACAATATAATTAAATAAATTTTTATTATACTAATGCAATTATCAAAGAGTTGAGATTTTTTTGAGAACTCAAATTTTATACATTTTGACTTGTTAGATATTAATCGAACATTTAAACATATTAACGAACTTACTCACTTTATGAAATCAAACCACATGACATAATCACATCTACATAATTATTAAATGTGTATTTTGACCCACCACATATTAACATTATTGCAAGTGACAATCTTCTTGCACATTATAAAACCTCTTGCAAATCACTAGAGACATTGCCTTGTTTGACTGTCACATAACAAAATTATTACAAATGACTTAAATAATAGCCTTTAAAATTTAAAATTAATTATTAGATTTTATCAATGCATCATTTTTTGAAAAATATGAGAAATTAAAACCATCAATATTTAAGTTGTACATTAAATAGTATGTAAATAATTTTTTTGAATAAAATAAAATGTATGTTTTGTGTTGTTATGCTTTATGTGATGTGTTTTGTTGTTTTATGTAATGTTATGTTGTGGTTGTCTAGGGTCATTTAGGGGAGCTCATGCGATCTTCCACAAAATGTGAGCAAGTTCTATGGAACATGAAACATGTTATTTGTCTACTCTCTCCCTCTCTTTCTCTCCCTCTCCTTCTCTCCCTCTTCTTACTTATCTCTATCCCTCTCCCTATCTATCTATTTTCCTCTCCTTCTCTATCTCTTTATATTTTTCTCCCTCTCCCTCTATCTTTTTTATCTCTCACCAAAAATTTATGTTTATCTACCTTTCTGTAATGCCCTGCCACGCAACCCTAGAGGAAGTTGCAATTCACTACTTAAATGCACCAATTTTTTTTTTTTTTGTTTAAGTACAAATAACATGTAAGATGAATACACATTGCCAACAACCTCTAAGGCCACGAGACAAAGATTACTTTAAAACCCAAACAACAAAAAACATTAATATAAATTGATACATTAATCACTTAAGGAAATGAGACAACATACATTCCATTCATAATACTATACAATTTACATCCAAGAGTATGAGATACCCCTTGATTCCATTAACACAATTTACAATAAGATTACAATACTCATTCCCTGAATGAGGCAAGTCCAACAAAATGATTACATATTACAAATTCCACCTCGATAACAACTGAGGGGTAATAAAATATAATAAGAACTGAGAGAAAAAGGCATAAGAAAAAACTGATTCCCACGAGCTCTCCAGCTGGAAATCATGACCTCACGAACAAGAAGAAGAACCAACAGATTAAGATGCACGCCACCCAACCGCATGGAATCCAAAAGGTTCCACTCCCTCCATGCCAGGAGATAGTAACCAGGAATTCCTACACAAGACCATCTACCACTAGACATGGCCACACAAAACTGATACAAAATAAATACAAGACCTCATCACATGACTGAACGGTCATACGCACAACTCAAGGTATGACTCTCACAACACCAACATAGGTTACATTGCTTCCAAACATAGAATAGATCAAGAGTGTCACAAATATCAAGTACAAAATTGTTGACTTAGGAAGAGTGTCATCGCATAGCTTGTCAAGGGATATTCTCTAGGAATCTTCCTAAGCTCCGGCCCCCACCTTGGGTTATCCTGGTGGCCTCTACCGAAATCCCAGCACCCATGCTCACTCATGTGAAATCAAATACCTCTCGTGAAGATGAGATAGATGATCTTGCCATTCCAGGCCTTCTCGTCTCATCCCAAGTCTAAAATAAGCCCTTGGGTCCATGATCGAGGCATAATTAATCTTATTTAATATTTGATGCAACCTAAGCTTCTAAAAGTTTATTTAGTTATCACTGAATTAACCAACTTGCAAAGGGTTATCCCTAGCACCACTTTGTGTGTCGGCCTCCATTGCAAGCCACTCTCCGAAGACAACACACACGGTAATAACCACAACAGGTAACTAGATAAATACAACCTCTCCATTCAAGGAGGTAACAAACCAAGGAGACTCACTCCAAACACTGGAGGCAACAAGGTCAAGACCCTCTCCAAACACTGGAGGCAACAAGGTCACAAATCCACTCCAAACACAGGAGGAAATCAAAATACCAAAAACCACTCCATCCAAAGGAGGCACACATTACATAACCCACTCCCATTCCCAAGGAGACACCATCCCTGTTCATGAAAACTGGGTGAAACAGTCGGGTGTAACTATACACATTTTCCACAACACATCAAAGGTTGACTCACGTACAACCACCCATACCAATAAATGTACCCCTATCTGGAAGACTTCCAAAACATTCACTCTA